>CM029608.1:58905604-59149985 GCA_017311375.1 Mytilus coruscus | reverse complement strand
GAAACAAAATTCAGGCATCCAATTGACAAAGCCCCTAAGCAAATGACGGGAACTTTTTAAATGGATGTCTACGAGAAAACCATGCAAAATCAAAAAAATTATGAAAGGGGTGGTGGAGATTTCAGCTGATTTTGGGTTCATGGTAAAGTATTAAGTACATCTAATAGCCCTATGGTTGAAAAATGACAATTTATCTCAAATTATGTAAATACAGGGTAATTCTATTTTGGTACCAAATTTCATTGAAAATGTTGTTGAAAGTGGACATTTTTATTATTTTTTTAAAAGTTCAAAGTATTATATGACAAAACTTTTTGTTTTGCCTTAAATTTCAGACTTTCTACTAAAATAAAATGCAAGCTGAATCTTATTTTAACCTTCATATGTGTTTGTAATATTTATTGAAAAATGTGTTTTCTAAAATTTGAATTCAACCTGCACTTCATAAGTCCATAAAACCTCAAAATTCACTCAAATTGAAACAATATTTTGTTAAAAGCTATGGTTAACTATAAACTAGTATTTCTTAACGGGAATTTCGTTGCAAATTAATATAAGGTTACTTGAATAATGGGTGAGAAACTAAAAATATACCTTCAATTATCTCCTTTGTAAAACTCTTCACAATAAAGGGTAGATTTAGTGTTTACAACAGAAGGAGGGAAATCAACAAATATGCAGAAGGATGGAAAATAATGGCTGTGGAAGTAAAGAAATGTATTTTTGATGAAAATTGTGTAGCCAAAAACTTATTTTATTGAAATAATGTACCAAAGAAACAATAAATCATGTGGCACAGACTTTCCCATTCGGGAATCATTGCTCAGTCATGTCAGTGTGAGTCTAGACTTGAGGCTAGACTCTATACTATAGTGGTGTCACATTTTACCAAATACATATGCCGCAAATATAGACAGAAGTTTGGATTGCAGTAGACAAGAAGAAAAAAGGAGTTGCTGCTATCTCCTTCATGACCATTCCAAATCTGCAAGATTGGCAAAGGGAATTCAAAAAGCAGACGGAACTTGATTGTTTCAGTTGGTTCTTAGTTTCTGGTAAGTTAAATAAACAGAACATGCAATTTGACACCATAAAAATAGACATAGAAACATGATATTAAATCATATATATAGAAAAAATAGCACTGACAATTTTTCTTGAAAAAAGGGGGTGGTATTTTCTTGATGAAGCAAACACTGTTTTCAACCTTAAAAAAACACTGATTTTTGTTTCCACTGACAAACAATGATTTGAAATTCTTCTGAGACTCAATGCCTCCTAAATTTTAATAGAAATACTTCTTTTCTCTTTGTTTTCCTCTCAAGAAATCTAGAATAATCATGATAAATTGATAATACAATATATATTTTATTACCAAGCCTCCCAACAGATGGAAAATGCTGTGTCTACTTTTTTCTAGATTGTTTGGTTTGAATCAAAACAGTTATATTCTAGTTTTATTATACATGACATACTTGCATGTACTTGTATTTAAGTATGCACTAAGTATCATGAGTATAGAGCTCTTTGTATACGCCCATTTACGGGACGTATTATGGTATACATCTGTCCGTCCGTCCGTTGTCAACATGTCGGACATTAACTCAAAACGCTTTAACCTATCTGCTTAAAACTTTGGTGAATTGTTTACATCTATTGACGTGAGCTCCCTTTTGTTTTTTTATAAATTTTAGATTTTACGTTTCCGAGTTACAGGGTTTTATTAAAAAAAGGGAGGATTTTCCAGTTTTCGGACAAAAACTCAAAAATGCTTTCAGCAGTTCTTATGAAACTTTGGTGAATTGTTTATATCTATTGATGTAAGCTCCTTTAGAATTTTATAAATTTTACAGTTTACATTTCTGAGTTATGGGGTTTTATTCATTAAAAGGGGCATTTTCCAGTTTTCGGACAATAACTCAAAATGCTGTCAGCAATTCTCATGAAACTTTGGTGAATTGTTTATATCTATTGATGTAAGCTCTCTTTGATTTTCATAAATTTCTAATATGACATTAAGAATTAATTGAACTTTATTTGTTTATAGTCTGACAACAGATTTACTAAGTATTGCGCAACAGCACAGTTTATTGCACAACAGCAAGAAATCTTTAATTGTATATAAATTCAATTCATATAACCAATTTCAAGTTCTTTGACTACATTTATTCAGAAACCTGTAATATGTCAAATATTTAATTACAATCCAAATTCAGACCTGTCATGCCTGTATCAAGCTTGAATATTGTGTCCATTTTTGCCCCAACTGTTCAGAGTTGGACCTCTGCGGGCATATCCAGCTGCGCTCAGCGAAGCAGTTTATTTACCTCATATTTTGATAAAAAAAAATAACAGCAAGGAGGTTGCTTCTTAATTAAATAAATACAATTCATTGCCATTATTCTCCGCAATTTGTATTTATTTCCCCTTAATTTTGACTGCATTCATTTGTTATTACCATGAACAGGACGCAATACTAAAATTTTTTTAGACAATGACTTCACATCACAATGCAGCTTAATGACACGTTTAATTTAAATCCATGTCAATCAATCGATGAATGCATGCAGCATCATTCACAACTGAACATACAACTGACTCCATCTGCTGGCCCTAAGTAGCTGGCTCTCTTAATATTCTTGCTGAGAAATTCAGCATCAATAACATAAATGTCATAATGTTTAAATTAACTTACTGTTTTAATTTTAAACATACATGACATATCAAATGTTTTGCATTATAACAATGTATATATAATGGAGCCAGTATTTTTCTATTTTTTCATCCTAGCTGCCTCACAAACCAAACAAATGATCAAGTTGTGGCTTCAAATTCCTGTTTACAAATGTAACCCATTGACTTTAGCCAAAAAATGTTTAGAAAAATAGTTCTAGATACATTTACAATGATTTCAGGTTAAATGGTGACATATTTTTTCATGTGGATAGCTTGAGAGAACATATTTGTATTTAATATTTTATGTTCTTTATTTATAAATATCATGATTAAAATGTTTGAGGTAAATTAAGGAACACATGCTGATGCAAGCCCTTTGAATCCTCTTTATATCTCCTGTTGTCATGGTTGTACATGTCACAACTTCAAATTGATACACTTAGATAATATCCATGTACATGTTTAACAACACCTGAAGTACATGTTTGATATTAATACATCATGACAGTCATTTTACTACTAAAAGTCAGTGCTGCATGTACATGAGCATGGTATTCTGAATTTGATAAATTCAAGAGATATGAATTTCCTGTCTTTATCAACACATTTACTACAATGTAGCTAGATCTGTACAATATGGTTCTCAAACTTTCAAACATGTTTTAAAGAGTCTGAGCTGGGTTTTTCTCTCTAAAATTGGTTACTGTAGTATTTTATTTCCTTAGTGCAGGTCATGTATCATAGTTATAAACATGAAAAGAAAATTGTATTTGGAATAAGTATATTCTATTCTATTCTATTAACTTATACTAGTAGTAGTAAATACAATTTCTCTTTTCATGTTTATAACTATGATACATGACCTGCACTAAGGAAATGCAAGGCAACATGAGATAATAATGCTCATATCTTCAAAACAATTATCAATGAATATATCATGAATCAATCCATTATGTAAAGCCAACTCAAGGTACATTGTACATGTACATGCATGTAACTCACTGTATGCACAAATGTACAATATTTCAATTCTTATCAACAGGTTTATGATGAAGATGGATTAAAGAGCACAAAATGAAGTTCAGATGGCTGCAGATTTGAAAGGATAGTGAAGAGGTAAATATATAATATTAATAAAAACAATAAATCAAACAAGTCATAACAAGAGACTGCTAAATAGAGAGCAAATACGACCTGTGTCATTGCATTATTTGTGATATAGTAATGGAAATTCATCAGTTTCATTTATTATTGTAATAACATGATAAATAAATAATCAATAAATTAGATTTACCTTTCAAAAGTTGAATCTTGTAAAAAGAAATAATCAACACACACAAACCACTGAAATTCTTATTTTTATGATCAATTAACTTAAGGTCCATACAGGTACATTTTACACAACAACATTTTATACTCAACATTGAAATTGTTCGTTTTTCTGACATTTAACCTGAAAAACCTGTGTTCCTGTTAGCCTGACAGATCCTCATTTATAGTGTGCATTAGGGTCTAAAGGGTCAAATCAAACTTTGCTAGATTTAATAAAACAATTGAATACTAGGTTTTCTTTGATATGCTAAATCTAACCGTGTACTGTAGTCATATTTTTAAATTTTGGGGCCCGTCTTTAAATTGGTCCACATGAAGGTCCAAAGTTCCCAGAATTAAACTTTGTTTGATTACAAAAGTAGTTTGTGGGGTTCAAAACTTCTTGTGTATTTTGATTTTTGATTTTTGTTTTCAAATTGGTCTGCATTAATGTCCATAGGGGCCAAAATGAAATTTTAACTGATTTTAAAAGAAACTTACTCAAGGTTTTTTTTTCTATAATACTAAATGTAATCATGCATTAGGATTTATGATTTTGGGCCCAGTTTTCAAGTTGATCCAAATTGGGGTCCAAACTTTAACCTTGTTTCATATCAACAAATTAATGGGGAATGTTTCCATGGGACACATATGAAGCCCCCGCTTGCATATCATATAGAGTCATATAGGGACATAACTGAAGAACAGTAAAAGTGACCCTATCCAAATTTGTACTTAATCTGAGTTTCGTGGTGATAAGTATTGTGTATTAGTTTCATAACATTTGATTAAGGCAAACTTAAGTTAGAAAAAGGAAACAAAAAATTCACCAATTTTTCGATTTATAAAGGGGCATAACTCTAGAACAGTTAAAGTGACACCAACCAAAATTTGATCTGTGTTTTGTTGTAATAAGGATTGCGTATAAGTTTCATAACATTTAGTTGAGGCAAACTAAAGATAAAGAATGGAAACTAAAAATTCAGCAATTTTTCCATTTATAAAGGGACATATCTCTAGAACGGTTAAAATGACACCCCCAAAATTGAAACTTGATCTGTGTTTTGTAGTAATAAGCATTGTGTATAAGTTTCATAACATTTGGTTGAGGCAAACTAAAGTCAGAGAATGGAAACTAAAATTCAGCATTTTTTCCATTTAACGGAAACCAACTTTGGCCAGACAAGGGTAAAACTTAATGCCCCGCCCCCTCTGCTACGACGGGGGCATAACAATTGAATATATGTGGTTCTTTGATATGATGAATCTATTCATGTACATGTATTTAGATTTTGGACCATAATAGGCAAAGTCCAATTGAAAATTTCCAGTTCTTTGACCACATTTATTCTGTGTCAGAAACCTATGAAATTGTCTTAATAAATTAATCAAAATCCAAATTCAGAAATTTGAATGTAGTGTCCATACTTGCCCCAACTGATCAAGGTTCAATCTCTATGGACTTATCAGAATGCACCCTTGGACCATTTTATTCTCTTTGTTGAAGGTTGTACGGGGGCCAATAATTGCTTACATTCACATCATTTGAACTTTGGTGGATAGTTGTCTCATTGGCAACCATACCTCATCTACTTATTTTTAGCTCACCGGGGCCCAAAGGGCCCCATGTGAGCTTATGCCATCACTTGTCGTCGTCTGTCGTCGTAAACTATTTCAAAATGTTCTCCTCTGAAACTAGTGGGCCAAATACCTTCAAACTTTAACTAAATGTTCATGTACAGTTATCATATGTTTAAGGTTATAACGTATACAATGTTATTTTTACAGACATTTGGTGATCTAAAATAATGCCCTGGATACAAACACAACCAATCGTTAAGCAAAAGTTACATTTGAATCTTTAAATTTCTTAAAATTGAACTGAAGCTTAGGGTTGTAGTGTAACTGAAACAAAATTCAGGCATCCAATTGACAAAGCCCCTTTTGAAGCAAATGACGGAGAACTTTTTTCTCAAAACTGTTCTTTATCTCACAAAGGCCTTTAACATGGAGCAAACCACATGCTTACTTTTGAAAACTATGTTTTATACCGTTGCTTTAGGTAGTGTTGTGTTGTTGACTCATTTACGTACTCATCATGTGATTCTCATAGTTATACCCCGCCTATAATGAGCACGTGCATGTCCAAAGTAAGTTACTTCGGTTGTAAAATGGTGTCTTCTGTCAAGTTGCAATTTTTTCTCATTTTGCGGAAGTTCGTGTTATTTGATATATCTTTGATAATCTCTGTTACATTTATTAAGTAGTATTCTTACAACGATTTATATATTGACAGATGGTATTTCCTGTTGTTGAACACACTATTTTAACCTACTCATCTTTTTATTTAGGATGACTCATTGGTCTTCAAATATACACCCCATTGTAAATAAATGCCTTACGACAAATAAATTGTACGTATTTTTGCACAATTTAAAACTATTTTAATGAGGAGAAAAGATTGATAGAAAAGCATCTTTTCGGAATTTTGACTACTTTAAATGTTACACTTTTTAAAAATAAATTAAATAATCAGAGAAATATACAAAACAATACCAATCTAAATATTTTTGTAAATAGTTTGTTCTTGTGTTTTGAGGTTAAACAACTGTCCCAGATTATGCTTTTGCAAAACATCAAAACATCAAAACAATAGATAATTTGTAACATTTGTCAGTAGACCTTTAGGAGTTATTGCCCTGTTTTGCTTTTGCATAGAAGATAGAAATAAACAGCAAGACACGAACAACAAAAAGGTAACAGAAAATTAGACTACTTATAGGGCTACTTTTGCATGTCCCTTAAACTACCTGTCCCTTTAGGAGCCTTGTCAATGCATCTGTTTTGTTGTATCTTTTACTGTTTTTTTTTTTCTAATTATGTTTTGAAATTTGGTGCTGATGACTGATCTTTGATACTCTTTGTTAAATTGATTCACTACTTTCTAGACCATATTTTAACATCCTGATGTCTGTAGTTTTTTGTGTTAATGGCGTATACCCAACACTTTACTTTCTTCTACAATTTTGCGCGAACTACACGTGTTTCTAAAGTATAACCGCCATCAAGTATGCTCAATACGAAATGCAAATCGAGAGACATCTAAGCATTCTATAATTAACTTTTCGCAAAATTAAGGTTTAATAAAAGCTCGTGTCAACCACTGTCACATCTATTGAAAGATTGGTGTTTGTTCTAAAATTAGCTTTATGACACCGTAACGTTTATGTGATAGTTGATTTATCTGATAATCTCTATCAGTTAAGCCGAACAATTAAATTTGCAAGTAATTCTTGTTCTGAATTTAATTAAACACATACCGTAAATGTATATTCCTTGGATACATTCTCTATTAATGATGATAGATATGTTTACGTTTCGGGTGGTTTATCATTTACGTCATGTGTGTTATAAGTGTGTGCAAACAACAACGAGGTTATATAAAAATACGGATTGCCAATGAAACAAATATCCACCAAAGTTGAAATGAAGTGGATGTAAGTGATATATTTGCTTGCTTTCTAATAGACAATCAAATCCAACACATGTTATATGATTGTTAGATGGACATTAGCTGTCAAATACATGTTCACCGATATGACTCAAAATCTCACGTGATATAAACATACTAAATCGTATATCCAAATTACAACGAGTCTTAAATAAACTATTAACAATGCATGGACTCGATAATATGTATCAGCATTTCGTGTGTATTTTAGTCTACACGACATCTAATTAACCATCGAGATGACCTCCAAAGACTGCCGACAGTCATATAACCCATTATAACATAAACATAAATATAAATAGATAGCGAACACGTGCAATTGAATTTTTCTATGCATGTAGGATTTCATGTTATAGGTTAAAATATATGTGAATCATCATTCTTACCTGTATAAGAAAGATTTTTTTGTGGATCGAATCAGTCATCGATATGGTTCACCCTTGTTTCACTTTTTTGTTGATATTCTTTCCTTTTAATAGCTAAACACGCCTGGAACATGCGTAATTCAATTTCAGCTGACGGGTTAAATTGAAGATCACATGAATACGGATTGAATGATGTCGAATTATTGACTTGCGAGTCAATAATGCATCAGCAATGTTTTTATGCTTATTTTGACAATTTTGGGGGCCAAGCTGACTGCTTATAATGAAATATTATTTCAAAATTCCGCTTTTATCTATACTTAAAACAAAAGAGAATCGCAATTTGTTTTGTCAAAATCGTAGCTAATGTCCCTTCAACTAACTATGAATTGCAGATTCTGGTAAAGCTACATTTTATGCATTTTGTAATTATTTTATATAAAATGATACATTTTCTGGTAAACGACGAGAGATAACCCAAGTATGTTTCATCACTCATTACAAATGTATGTTTTACACTAGTTTAAAAGAACTGCTCAACATTCAGGAGAACACGAGTTCTCCCTCGGACTTTGTTGGTGTTCCTGTTGCCAAAATATCATTTTCTGTGTAGTGTTATGTCCTTGTTGGTTGTCTTTGTGTCGTTTTTGATTTTAGTCATGGTGTTGTCACTTTTTTGGACTAAACAATTTTAATTGCCCCTTGGTATCTTCCCTCAGTTTTTATGTCTTAATTTTAATTATACTAACGTTAAGTAAACCTTTTGTTACATTTATGTCGCTTCTCCTGATGTTCCTATTTACAGATTTGACTGGATAGTAACTACTGTTTTCCATAGTTAATATACAATTGCATCACATGACTGGTAACAAAAGACAATTACGAAATAATTTGCTATTGAAGAATTCGTGGTTCAAATATTGGAACTAAACAAAAACGTAACTTGTGTGCATGAGCTACATGTAAACACTCTGAACATTAAGGTAATTATGGAATCAATAGACGTGTTAATATTTACCTTCAATATCTTTGGGTCAGTTATAGTTATATTAATTGTTGACTACACATAGCAACAAACCGGGAAGTTAAAACATTCAGTCATATAAACATATTTGGCGTTATTTCATTTGTGTGGTAGTCTCTGTAAATGCACAGTTTGTATGTTGTAAAGTAAATTAGACTTTATAGTCACCGTTTTGCTGGGATAAATATTTCAGTATCTTTTTTAAGTTAACATAAGCATTATAAATCATCTAATGTTAAAGGAACGATTTAGTAGACAATTTAAGGAGAACACGTTGCTAAAACTGATAGACATATAGTTAAGATTGTGCAGGGTGTTCTTGCATTACCATACTGTTTACATTTTACATAAAAAAACTGTTTTGTGTTAGATGTAATGACGTATTCAGTCATCAAGTTGTGTTTACCGAAAAGAACATGATGAAGGTCGGTTGTATTCATATATATATCAATGTAAAGTGTCATTCAAACCCGCTCATACTAGTATAATATCTATTTATTCTGATCTTGTTTTTGAGTAGAAACTAATACGTCATCGTCGTCGTTGTCATCATCATCATCATCATCATCATCACTACGTCATCGTCGCCGTTGTCATCATCCTCCTCCTCCTCCTCCTCCTCCTCCTCCTCCTCCTCCTCATCATCATCATCATCATCATCATCATCATCATCATCATCATCATCATCATCATCATCATCATCATCATCATCATCATCGTAATTGTCGTGGTCTTAATAATCATCGTCATGTCCGTTGTCTTCATCATTGTCATTGCCACTGCCGCCTTCATCGTCATCAATAATGACAAAGTCACGTGACATTTGTAAGGGTTGAATTATTATCTTGGTACTAGAGTCCAGTTGATATAGCAGATTGGATTTAAGTGAATTAAACAAACTAGGTAAAATACCTTTAGACTTTTCGAAAATTCAAATATTTATAAATGGCTTGTTACTTATAGATTCAAAAAATTAAAAACTAAAATAAAGATTGCACTATGTTTAATCTAGTTAATAAATGATTTACAAATCATAGTTGCCTAATGTGTCAGTAAGATAAGAAAAAACAAAAATGTTTTCAAGCTTTCAATACTTTTCATTACACACCAGTGTCGTATTGGTAGGTGGCATACAACCCATTATGATAGCTTCTTGAAAGGGTCTTTAGGAACCTAGGCAAAATTCTGACCACACAGAAAAACCCTTGTTTACAAATAAAACTGAAACCTTTTCCCTAAATGTTGTTCACAAACTTTTAAAACGTTGGTATATGTACTAACATATACATGAAATATTTGTATCATGCTTACAAAGGGTTCGGGATATCGGTCATCCAATTAAGCTTACTTAAAACATATTATTTTTTTATATGTTGACTTGAAATTGATCACTATTCAAATTGATATGTAACAAACATTTCAATAATTTGCATATACACTAAATCAGAAGGATAGAAATCAGTATTTCCACATCATTTTGTATTGTAACTACAATGTAGTAAAGGACAGCGAGAGAACGCTCTTCTGCTGTCTGATATTCTTGGAAAAACATATAATTGGCATATACATGCAAGTAAATCCGACGTTATCCTATTTTTTCAATTGTTAATAGAATCATGTTAAAATGGAAATGGTTTAAAATGTAAATCATTAAACGAATTAGTTCTCTTGCATGTATGGTTTTAAATGTTCTCCAACATCTTTTATACCCATTTCAAATGGTTCCGGTTGATATCCATAATATTTATTTTCCTGGTATGTTGCGACCCGACGATCAACTTTTACGGCATTGTTGTAAATTTTATCGATAGCTTCCCACCGCTTAAAGCTGATTTTAAGTTGTGTAGATTGAGATATTTCTATGAACTTGGGACATTTTGTCAAGGTGTGAAATTGTTTCCGAGATGCAACTATAATGCATTTATCCAGATAGTCAGGTAATTTATAAAATTCTGCTTCAAGAATTTTCAAGATGATTTGTTCTGATGTGATGGAATCTGTATCCAATAACACACTTTTGACAAGAAACTTTGCAATTCTTTTCATTAATATAGCAGTATCGTATTCGTCCGCCAAAGGTAGCATATGATGAACAGTGTCATCTGAAACAAAAGAATAATAACCTGCAATTATTTATTAAGACTTAATCATTATTAAAATATTTGCACAATTATCAAGTGTTTTGTACATGCATCCTGTCTCTTGTAACCTTTTATAATTAAAGTTGAAAATAATAATTATATGTGTTTCAATAAGCAATTATGAAAAGGAAACAAGGGTTCCATCATCTTACTTTGCATATAGAAACGAGATGTAGGGTAAACGCCAATTAAACAATTAATAGTCTTGTGCGATATATTTCTGGAATATTTATTTTGGCAAATTACACAAGCTTCTAGAATCTTGCCTTAGAGAGTTGAACAATACTGCTCGACGTACAATACAAGTTCATACGTTACAAACAACATTACTATGAGGCGATATTCCGTCAATATCCTAATTAACTTCAGTCTATAAATGAACCTTTTAACACTTTTTCTACGTTTCCAATTGTTGCATTTATTATAAAAGAAAAATAAATCAAAGCAACGACAATTAACTGCTGTCTCACTGACTTTTGGAATATATACTTTTTAAAGTATGTGGCGGAGTCGAAAATGTTCTTCAATCAAAATGAGTTTCGAAATAAGACGATGTGGTATGGTTGCCAATGAGGAAACTATCCACCATAGACCAAATTTCGTAGATGTTTGCAACTATAGACCTTACCAATAATTCAAACCAATACCGTATAGTAAGCTGCAATAGTCCCCGACATGATATATACTCCTATTTCTTATAGTATCTAAGAAACGAACTTAACCAACCATGAAAGCATAACGCTGACTCTTGAATTATGAAAATGCGGTCAAGGCCAGAAAAGCCTGCAAGACAGACATGTACACCATGCAATAATTACATTCACCAACTATAGTTGACATTAATTTTAAAGTACAGGAGAAACAGAACTTACAATGAAAACTTCACATTGACCAATGAACCAAGAACATGAAGTCAAGGTCAGATGAACATTGCCAGACAGACATGTACACCTTGCAATCATTCTATACAGCAAATATAGTTAACCTATGGCTTACAGTATTCTAGAAACGGTCTAAGCCATGAACACATAACATTGACAAATGAACTTTGAGAATGAGGTCAGATTAGATGAACAATGCCAGACAGACTTGTACACTTTACAATTATTCCACCCGCCAAATACAGCAGACGTAAATTGAGACGTCAACTGCCGCTAGGGAAAATGACAGGAGATAATAAACCTGCCAAAAGTTTCTGACCGTTAAATTTCTTGCGTTAGATCACGTAAACGGTCATTGACAAATGGTTGTTAAGGAAGGTAACGTGTATGAGGGTCCATATATATGGTATATAAGCTACATATAAGAATATTTTTGGTGCAAAACGTTGAGGAAAATTCTATATAAAAACACTAAAAATACTAGATGTAGCAAGTCATTAGTTTACTTAGGTACGTAATATAAGGATATTTTGTAAATATTGCTTAACACATCTTTAATCTCTAAGAACCATTCAAATGATGAATATAAATATAAATATATGCATCAAATGAAAAATATAAGTTTTGCTCAAATAAAAAACGGACCCAACCGATGCATAATTCTGTTCAAAAGGCGGAAAAATTACTTCTATTTTTGGCTATAGTTCGTGTTGTATTTAAGAAATTTGAGTTATTATCAAAACTGGAGATAAAACTAAACAATTTTTACAATATGTAACAATTAAGATAAGGACAAATATAAAATGTATTGAAAATATCAGCTGCAACTCATTTA
Source organism: Mytilus coruscus (assembly GCA_017311375.1). Classification (NCBI taxonomy): domain Eukaryota; kingdom Metazoa; phylum Mollusca; class Bivalvia; order Mytilida; family Mytilidae; genus Mytilus; species Mytilus coruscus. The sequence goes on along the minus strand of CM029608.1, from coordinate 59,137,241 downwards.
TGAAGCTTCTATGCAGATAAAGAATACAAAAAGAAATGGACGACAGTCAATTTAGAACAATAACAGTTAACTGCCTTTGCATAAAATTTTTGTTATTACGAAGTGTTACCGTTATCATGTTACATATACATGTATTACATTATTTTATTAAAATCTGGATTGCTGCTTAATATCAAATCAATATATTTATACGATTTATGTAGTAGATCAACTTAAAACCAAAATAAGGCAATCTTCATTCGTATTTCAGAAATTTATATTTTTAATTGATATGCCTCCCTAATGCTTAGAGTATCTGAGAATTATAGAATAACTAATCGAAGAATTCAAATAGAGAAAATATTAAACGAGTGACCGAACAACACATTAATTCACGAATGCGCGTAGCGCATGAGTTAATTATCAGTGGTGTTCTGTCACAAGTTTAATATTTTCTCTATTTGAATTCTTTGATTAGTTATTCTTTATTACATTGGCAAATGGCTTTTTATGAAATTAAAATAGAAAATGTAAGGAACTATATCTTTTCTACGTATTTACAATTTGTTTTGATCCGACGTTATCGACGTCTTGACAACTATTCTTGTATGACGTCAGAGGAGTGGAATAACCACGTTTATTTCACATGTGAAATTATCGGTTTTATTTCACTGGGAAATCAATGTAATTCATTGCAACCAATGTAATAAATTGATTTAACACGAACAAAAAACTTAACTTTGATCATTAATCCATGAAATTAAGTTGATACCAGGAGAAACCGGCCAGAAAAATTTGTTCACCATACATACACCAAACATAAGTGAACTAGCTACGTCTTGGAGTATACGGACTTGATCATAACCACGAAACCTTATCAATAAGCTTGATCACTGATCCATGAATGTAGTCGAGGTCAGGTGAGTCCTGTCCGGCAGACTTTGCAAGGATCCAATATACCAAACACAGTCACTTCTTACTCATAATGACAAAACAACTATACTTTTTAAAGCAATATCCGAACCAGGAGAATGGAGTCAAGGACAATAGATATATGATAGACGGAAACTTAAGCGTACAGGTCTTCTACCGCCTGCATATATAAGTTGATACTTATATTTTAGCCGTCGCCGCCGCCGAATTGTAAACCATTGTCTCGCATTCGCAGACGAGAAAATAATGAAAAAAATGGTACATATTATTAAAAAACGGTTGCATATTTACCGAATAAAGACGAGTTATTTTTTTCCTTATACGAAAGTACTCGTAGTTACTGAAAATTTAGTACCGATTGTAAGTTTTTCCATACGAAGATTATGTTTTTAAAGACTAAGACATTCGAACAATGACAAAAGTTTATATTTGTACATAAAACCAGTCTTAATTATGTTTTGTTGTAGTTTAACTAATCTTTACATCACTACAGACCAGGGCAAACCGAACAATATAAGTTATATGGTTGGCTACTGACCCCTACGGATCCATAAAGGATTAGTAAAATCCATAGGGGTGAGGCCGAAGGTCGAATCTCCTATGGATTTTACTCACCTCTATGGTCCGTAGGGGTCAGTAGTGAACCGTATAACGAATTTATCACACACTGGACTTTTCCTGTCGCATTTTGTAGAAAAATAACAATGAAATACAACAACATCAATAGATGACGTCAACATTAACGGTAGACGTAACGTCATGAACCCCTATGAAATTTACTAAACGCCTACGGATCCATAGGGGTTACCACGTGACGGCGTTTAACCAATCACAACGTCATAATTTACCCGCGGTGCGATAAGAATGTACAGCGAGTACCTGAAATAAAACAACGTCTAGAAAAGAGAAATGATATCATGAGTACAGAAATTTAGTTTGTTTTAATCGAGAGTTAGGTTTAAACAGAAATAATCGATCAAACAAATCGTCGCTGTCAGTGTCAAATTTACATTCAGGTACAGGATTGTGTAAAGTTCGTAATGTTCGCCAACGTCTCCAACATTTACGAAATCATTACTGTTGGCCAACGTCGCCAACGTCGCCAACATTTGCAAAATCATTACTGTTCGCCAACGTCGCCAACGTCGCCAACATTTACGAAATCATTACTGTTCGCCAACGTCGCCAACCTTCACGAAACCAGTACTGTTCGCCAACGTCTTTAACATTTACTGTTCGCCAAGCTGGCTTACTTTGCAAACACTTACGAAATCATTACTGTTCGCTAACTTCGCTAACATTTAGAAAATCATTACTATTCGCCAAGTTCGCCACTGTTCGCCAACATTTATGAAGTAATAACAGTTTGCCAACTTCGCCAACCTTTACGAAATCATTACTGTTCGCAAACTTCGCCAACATTTACGAAATCATAACTGTTCGCCAACTTCGCAAACCTTTAAGAATTATTAATGTTCTCCAAGTTCGCCAACCTTTACAAAATCATTATTGTTCACCAAGTTCACCAACATTATTTTTATGTATAAACAAGGATTTGTATAGCACTATACAAATCCTTGGTATAAATGTTCGCCAACTTAGCCAAGTTCGCCTACATTTATTTTTTATGTTCTATTCGCCAACTTCGCCAACATTATTTTGTAGCTACAAAACACAAAAGGTACACGCTGATATATAGCTAATATTAATTTAAATAAGTGTGCTTTCAAAGAAGTACTTTAAAAGGCAAAAATAAAGTGTAACATTTTTTTAAACATCATCATTCCCGGTGGTGAAAAATTAAATTCGGATTTCGGCCTTATGTATCCGCCCTTGTCTCCGGAAATACACAAGTTGTCAACATCCGTTTTCAAACTCTCCATGGAAATTGACCGCTAACCTTTACTGAGTCCTATTTGGTGCTGAGATTATATAACATTGTATGCTGTGACTAAAATGGTATACAGTATGTCCCTTATTTTGTAAGTCCCAAACATTATATACCAACCAAAATGAATCAAATTTCAGTGCAAGAGTGATCACATGTATTTTTAATTCAAATGTTCATAACCATGTATCAACTTAAAAGAATGTGAGACATAATACTTTTACCACTATCAAACCACTCAGGGAAGATTCAGACATTTTAAAGGGGTTCCCAATCCAGGATAAAGGGGAGGGTCCAACTATATGTCCCCATTCAAATGCATTGTTTGTAAAACAAAACAGGGTTGCAACCCCTGCAGGAAACCCCACTCCCTTGACAGTAAACTGGTCAATATAAATTAATGTTTTTGTCCTTAAATTATTAAGTAAACTTAAATTATATAATAAAACAAAGGAAAGGGATACATGTATTCAACGTCCTTGGGGACTAATAAAGGACAAAATCGTTTCTAAAATCTTATTTTACTGCTCTCAATATAAGTTTAAACCATAATCATCGAGTCTAATTGAAAGATTTTTATTGCTTTTGTTTTATATATATTTTGGACATTAACTCATTTTAACTGCATATTTTAGCGAAGAAAAGAAACCTTTTAATCTATTTTTTTCTTTTTGTCACTAAATTTCACTGTTATTCAATTTAAAACATAGTATCTTAATGAGAACTTTTGAATTTTTTAAATGGGTATACAATTTATTTGCTTAGAGATTGTTTCAAATATGTTTTTTTTTCTTTCATAATTTTTATATAACAGATTTCATTTACCAGTAAGAAATTTTAGAAATTTCTAATTTGTGGCCCAAAGAGAACCCTTTTAATAATTCAAGGGACAGTGTATTCCTTTTTATTTTGCTAGTATCTATATGGCTTATTATAAAGTTCGCCTTGTCACGTGAGGTTTTATTTTTAATCTTTACACAATTATTTATAAATTTTCTTTATTTTATTGAACAGAAAATTATTTTTTAAATGAACTCTCCAGCAATGTTTATATTATGTTCAGTTATGATTGTAGACAGGTGTTAATGTAGTGACTGATAATGTCAGAGCGTACTAAGTATAACAACTGTATTATTAGGGTTAAGACAAAATGGGAAAACAATTGATGAATTGTGAAATATTACTCCTTTCAAGGGTAATGATATTTACCATAAAACTTTTATTTATTAGGGTAAAAGTTAAGTTTTGAGGAATGGACTCTAGAGACCTTATAATGAAGGCATATAGAGAAACATAAGTGGTGTTTATAATCTTAAACTCATCTATTGTATCATGTTCTGGTGTTTTAATGGAGATGAAACCATAAAACAAATATTTAATTATTTACTGGTCCACACTATATCTTAATTTTTATTATTACGGGCATGATTTGAATTTTTCTTAGAAATTCTGCTCAAATCACTGTAGATGTTATCATACATGTACATTATACTAAATTTATATTAAACTTTTGAACTGATCAACTAATAAAACATGACAAGTTGACAGTTATGCTTGAAATAACCAGTATTTCACAGAAAAATAATCACATTTAGTTTATTAGAAAAAGGTTTTCTTTATATTACCATCAAATCATAGTACAATGAACAAAATTGTAAATGACATCCGGTTTCATATAAAACAAATGGTAGAAAAAAATGTTTTCTTGAATTTGACAGTTATAGGAAGCTAACCCTGCATTTCATTGAAGAAAGTTTTTTAAGTCATAAACATATATCTTGGGAGTTTCAAAGCACTGTTTTAAAATCTTTTGAAATTTGAGGTTACATGGTAAAATTACTTTTAAAAGATTGTAAACAGAAAAAGTGTTGAAAATTTGATTTGTTAACTTCCACTCTTCCAGCATTTGTCCAGTGATGGTTATTTTTTTTATATGCAATGAAATGTTATGTGAAATTTTGTCTGATGTACTGGACAGGATAAAACTTTACTCATATCAAGTATTTCTTTATTTGAACATGTTGACACAAATAAATTCTGCACACTTTTAAAAAAATGCCAAATTTAACAAAGACTTATATCATTCATGAATATAGGAAAACAATGGTGGTATTATAATCCTAGTAATAATACAATAGTAAAGTTAAATATATACATTGAAATTTTGACAATTTTATTTTTGCCTTTAATCATTTATAGTTCTTTATAGATTGAAATTTGCACTTTATGTTGTTTTTATGCAATTACTAATGAACTGTTAAGCCAATGCTTTTATCATGTTTATATATTCTGGTATGCTTTTACCATGGTTAATGCACTTCAAAATGGTGATTGATTTAAATATTTGTAATATTTATTTTTCTGTTTGGGAGTTATGGTCCTTTATAAATTTGAAAAGAGGCATAGAATGTTGAAGGTCAAAAACGCCTGAAAACGCGATTTAAGATACGGAAAACCCAATTTGATGTCAATTAAAATTTACAGCTTATTCCTTGTTGCCTTTTATGTATTATCTTAAAATTTGTCATAAATGTACAACATGTGGATAGATAAAAACTTTAATAAGGAAAAGTGATGAGCAGGACAAGTTTAAAATAATTCAAATATCGTAAAGATTGCCGAAATTTTCTGTCGACTTTTATAGGAATATTGCCATGATGATTTTTCCCATATACATTATCTATGCATTTTGGGGAAATATTTAGGGATTAAAAAATGTAAACAGCAAAATTATCAGCAAGACAATTATAAATAATTTTATGGCCCATTTATGGGCATTATGTTTTCTGGTCTGTGCGTCCGTTCGTCCGTTCATTAGTTTGTCTGTCCTTCTGTCCCGCTTCAGGTTAAAGTTTTTGGTCAAGATAGTTTTGATGAAGTTGAAGTTCAATCAAATTGAAACTTAGGACACATGTTCCCTATGATATGATTTTTCTAATTTTAATGCCAAATTAGAGTTTGGACCCCAATTTTATGGTCCACTGAACATAGAAAATGATAGTGCGAGTGGGGCATCCGTGTACTATGAACACATTCTTGTTTAGTCATGAATTACATTTTAGATTTATACTATGTAATGAATATCGGAGAGTGGACATTCATTTGTCATTGTTGAAGGTGCAAATTTATGTATCTAATCTTAATCTAAAATTACCTTTTTTCTCAATTTTGCTTATTATCTTGAAAACTATAACATGTATAATAGATAGAGAAAACCTTAAAATACCAGAATGAGGAGGAAGACAAGTTCTACATATAAGTCTAATGGTCGAAATCATAAGTCAAATCCTTATTAGAGTAAATTATTGCCTTTTAATGACTATTTTTATCAGTGTTTTGTGTTTTGCCTTAGATCTTCATTATCATAATATATGATAAGATAGAAACTTGAATAAGCAAAATGATCGGTAAGATAAGATCTTCAATAACAATGGAATGGAGTTATTGTCCTTTAATGTCGATTTAAAATTGTCTGTTCACATGGTTTACTTTACAAAAATCTAATCTGAAACTTTTAGGTAAAATTTACCAGACTTGGCTACAATCATCATTGGAGTATCTATTTTTTGTAAAATATGTCCTCTGACACAGCCTGCCAACGAAGATGGCCGACATGGCCAAAAATAGAACACAGGGTAAAAGCAAATTTTGTCCATTATTTTGAAAACTGTTATGAATTGAGAAAATCTGACAAGAGCAATGTTGGAGAGTGTCCTCTGTAGAATTCATATGCACTTAGATCAAGGTCAACCACACAGGCTCTTTAGAGCTTATAGTTTTAGAAGTTAAAGAACTGGATGCTTTTTACATTCTATTTCTATGCAGATACATATTGTTACGAAGTTATGACTGTCATATGTACATGTCCTTTATCTGATTTTCACTGTTGAGTTACTGCTTAGAAATTTTTGAGAGCTGTACATGTTGGCTAGCAGGGTTTATCTGATTTTGGACTCATTATTATGGTTCATTGGTTAATGTTTGGCTGTTTTAATTAGGTTTATGTATCATTTGCTACTAGCAATAGGATTACTATATTTGGTGAATTGCAGGATTGCAATGTGAACATGTCATAATTGTGTCATGTTAATGTTTATACTCTTTTATTTTAAAAGCACTTGTTACATTTTATAATGATGTTTGAAATGGCTGTTAGTAGGCTGTTAAGTCTTTTTGAAGATTTTGTATTCCTTTTGGAAACTATTTATGGGCTATAGCTATATAATTATCAAAATGTAGCACTATTTAGTTTCTGGATAGGTTGCAATTGTTCAACTGGATTAAGCTATTACTTTTAGAGATGGTATTAGATTTGCATGATTTTTATTCCACAAAAGACATGCAAGTATATCCATTAATTTCTAGTTTTGATTGTCATTATTTGTTTCTTATTTTTCTTATTTTGATTATTTTTTAATGATTTGAATGTTGGCGATTTAGGCAAACAGGTGGTACTTGTTTGAAAGATTCCGAAACTGTAGAACAGGGGTACTTGTTAAAATCATTCAGAAGTTGTGGAAGTTGGCGAACAGAATTATGGGATTATATCTATATATCCCATCTGAATAAGTTTGTTTAAAGGTTTGGTTAGCTTTGAGGTAAATGACAACATTTTTGTGTTTTGTGTAGAATATTACCATATAAGACTGGATGTGAAATACCTCATGTACCTGAACATGACATATAAGATGTCTACATGTTGATTTATATTTATGAATTATGCCTTTGTATCAATGATAAAATTTAGTCAATGTTTTGACTAGTTTGTGATAATGAAAACCCTGGTGTAATAATTTTCAGTAATACAGAGATTTCTTTCGATAAAAATCAAATGCATTGTTACAAACACAAGCGAAACGAAGAAGTTGTTATATATAAACACCATCATATATATTTGAAGTTGGCGAAAATGCGTTATGTTTAGAAAGTAAGCAAACAGTGGTACTGTTTAGAATGTTTCAAAGTTAAAGAATTTGAATAACAGGGTACTATTTAGAATGTTTTAAGAAGTTTGTGAACATGGGCACCGTTTAGAATTTGGCGAACATGAGTACTGTTTAGAACGATGGTGACGTTGGCGACGTTGGCGAACAGGGTGCTGTTCAGAATATTGGCGAAGATGGCGAAGTGTGCGGACAGAGGTACTGTTCAAAATGTTGGCGACGTTGGCGAACAGGGTACTGTTCAGAATGTTGGCGAAGTTGGCGAACAGGGTTACTGTTCAAAATGTTGGCGACGTTGGCGAACAGGGTACTGTTCAGAATGTTGGCGACGTTGGCGACGTTGGCGAACAGGGTACTGTTCAGAATGTTGGCGACTTGGCGAAGTTGGCAAAACAGGGTCCTATTCAGATTGTTGGCGACTTGGCGACAAGGTTGGCGGGTTGGCGAACATTTCCCAATTCTGTACAAGCCTGCAAATTTATGTAAGAGATTTCCCTGCACACAGAATGTATTTTGCGAATTAAAGAGTGGTCATGACGTGTATAGCTGTATATTGTGATTCATAACAGGAATACATCAAATATGTTCTTTTTGACCGGGCTTGATTTGGTGGTGTTACATCTTATAACAAGGTCTATCCGAATAATTTTGCAAAGAATTCCGCTCAAGCCGGTGTTTAGGGATGTCTTAAACTTGCAGTGAGGTGAGAGCTTGTTTTCTCCGTGTTGAAGGCCTCGCTGTGACTTTAATCTTTAAAATGAAGAACAGCAATACAAGCACTGTTTCGTTGCATTTTGTGTGAATACTGATTTTGTGTAATTGACGGAAACTCCATATCCCTTATTTTTGTATTTTAGTTTTATGATTACCACCATGTTGTTTAAAAAGGTAGCAGTTTAAGATACAACTTTTGTAGTTAAACAGTTGTAAAAGAAAAGTTAAGCAAAATCAATATTTACAGATACCATGTTCATTTTTGTCTGTGTTGCAGGTGAGCAAATTATTTGTCTATTGGTGTTTTACCTGTTAATTCATCATCGAATCCTGGACAAAGGTATCGTAGAAAATGAACAAAATGTTTTAGGTTTTTCCCAGGTAACGTTATTTCTTTCTTCGATCCTTCTATAAATTTAGAACTGAACATTGCTTCAAACACAGGAGACACGGCTACAAGTTGCTCCTTTTGCACATACAGCTTTCTTTCTTCAAATACGAAAAAAATATTTGGTTCATTAAAAGGGGAGGCCGAGTCTGTGAACGCTTCTTCCCTTTTAATGTCTGCAGGAATCGGCCAATTCTTTGGCGATTTTGCCAATTGTGAAATATTTTTTACATTTTGAAGAACCCGTGTTTTCTCGGTAGCTGGCTCCATTTTAGTAGTCTTTTATTTCGAATCTGATAGTACGGGTGTATATACCTGAAAACAACATGAAACGTGAATTTGTATGGACAAGTTGAACAAGATGTGCTAAATGTTGGTTTGAAAATGTCGACATGTTTACTTTAGTCAATTGATAATCAATTAGGTACAGAGCTAATTTTCATGATTGTCATGGTGGTCTCGTGCTAACCTGGTTGTTCTCGAGGTAGCAAACTATCTCCGGAGATTTCGTTGTAGCGTGTCTACCACACGTTGGGGTGTTCGTGGGTTCGATTCTCGAATTGGTCAAATTAAGACATGAAAATTGGTATTTGCTGCTTCCCGGCCTAGCACGCTACATTTAGGATTTAGATCAAGTCATAGTCAGCGAGGAGTCAGAATAATGTGTCCGGTTAGAGTAAAGTCACTAACATGTCTTTCTGCAGATTATTTCTTTGTGAGCAAGCACGTTAATATTTCGGATCAGAGTTCACTATGGAAATAATTTTACTTTGTGCAAAAGTTAAAGTCGTAGTGTTGCCTTCAACACCGAACCAAAAATAACACTTCATTTTATTCTTGAATGTTTCAAGTTATCAACTGATCAAATTTAACGGTTGGTTGTGCTACACATGTATATGTATTCGGTATAGATTATTGCATCTTAAATGTTGAAACCTATGTCCGTAGGTCTCTGGTGAATAGTTTTCTTATAAACGATCACATTATGCCAACTTATTTTTATATACACAAAGACAAAAGTTAAGCACCCTCATGTAATTTTGAAATGACAAATGATTCACGATTATTGTCATGAGATACGCACCAAATAATCGCAAAAATACAAATGTGGCCTGTTCAGACATTACATTAGCTTTAAGAAAACGTAATAAATATCAACAAAAATGATATTCTTATTAAAAGATTGACACAAAATCACAAGCACAGTTATTACAATAAACATGTCTATTTTAAGTATTGACCTTCTGGGTTCATTATGCCCGATAAGATTGTCATTTTACTTGAAAGATCCATTTAAAGTCACTTAACGACATCCATGGTTCAAAGTTTTAAATCGACTGAATCACACCATACACTAAATATAGTAAGCCTTTTTCTTGTAACATCTCTAAAAACAGACCTCATTATGATTGATTGATTGATTGATTGGTGTTTAATGCCACTTTTAGCACTATTGGCTGTTTTGTGGCGGTCAGTATTTATTGATTAAGGAAACCGGAGTGTCCGGATATAACCACTTTAAGCAGGATAATTAACAGTCCACCTTATTACGAAAACTGAACATTGACGAATGAATAAGAAGATAATGCCAGACAGACATGTACACCTAACAATCAATTTATACAACAAATATTGTAGCCATATTGCTTATTGAGTCTGAGATATAGACCTAAGCACATACACTTAACATTGTCCAATGAACCATGACAATGACACCGAGGTCAGACGAAACCTGCCAGACAGACATGTACACCTTACAATCATACGATACGCCATATACAGCTGCTCTATTGCATATATTATCTGACAAACAGAACACAATATAAAACTTAACATTGACCAATGAACCATGTAAATTAGTTCAAGGTCAGATGAAACCTGCCAGCTAGACATGTACACCTGATAATCAATCCATACACAAAATATAATGAGGTCGAGGTCAGGTGAACCCTGTGTGATGGACATTGGACCTTGAAGGATCCCATATACCAAATACAGTTATCTCATTGCTCAAAATAAGTGTTTATTTCACATGACAAAACTATACATTTTTCAAGCAGTCACTGAACCATTAAAATTAGGTCAAGGACAATGGACATATGACAGACAGAAACGTTGTAGATCTCACAAAACATGTTTAATTTATACGTGTTTCTCGTTTCTCTTTTTATATAGAATAGACCGTTGGTTTTACCGTTTGAATGGTTTTACACTAGTACTTTTGGGGCCCTTTATAGCTTGTTGTTCGGTGTGAGCCAAGGCTCCGTGTTGAAGGCCGTACATTGACCTATAATGGTTTACTTTTATAAATTGTTATTTGGATGGAGAGTTGTCTCATTGGCACTCACACCACATCTTCCTATATCTATTAACCCCGCCGCATTTTAGCGCCTGTCCCAAGTCAGGAGCCTCTGGCCTTTGTTAGTCTAGTATGTTTTTTTTTTTTATTTTAGTTCATTTATATGTTTTGGAGTTTAGTGTGACGTCCATTTTCACTGAACTAGCACACAGTTTTAGTTAGGGGCCAGCTGAGGACCCCCTCCGGGTGCGGGATTTTCTCGCTGCATTGAAGACCCATTGGTGGCCTTCGGCTGTTGTCTGCTCTTTGGTCGGGTTGTTGTCTCTTTGACATATTCCCCATTTCCATTCTCAATTTTATAGCATAAGGCATCTGCATACACGGAATGAAGCATCCCAGTCTTATACCTTCTGAAATATATAGCTTCATACAAATAGCGTTCGCCGTTGCCGCCGCCACCACCGGATAATGAGCCCTATGTCTCACATTCTGAGATTATCGTTGCATTCTAGACAAAAAATGAGGTTTCCTGTGGTTTTGATAATGCCAATCAATTTCGAATTGTTTTGTTTTAATTTTGAATACTTTGTGGTTTAACCTGTGCCAATTTTATCCAGTTGATAATCTAGAGTCGAAAATTTGTCACCCCTGGAAACACTAAAAATATAAAATAATGACATGTAATCCGCGAGGCCGGTATATAGTGAGCAACTAAGAATCCGTGTGATAAATGTATATTATAAAAATTAGAACAAGAACAGAACTAACAAATGATGTTATAACTACCTTTTCAATATAACAAGTTTTTCTTTATCTAGTATACAAAATATAGTTTTCATGAAGGCAAAATGGATAAAAATGTTTTTAAGGGCAATAATTTCTATACGGAGTCAACTACTTATCTTGGCCGTTTTCTTTATTTGTAGATATTGTCTTACTGACCATTTTGCTTTTGAAGTTTTTTTCTATAAAAGGCGCAAAAATGTGTAAAAATTATTGAAGGCGACGGACAATTTCAACCATTTGACTTATAAAGAAATCTATATGACCTTTGTTGCTGTTTAAATATTTCAATAATTTTACTTGCGTGTAGATCTTATCCCCCTCAAAGATTTATTCAAATAGCATCGGATTGACGACATCTCCATTTCGACCAGATGTGGCTGCATAACGAACGACCCACTTTAGCAAGGGTATACTGTCGGGCGGAAGAAGTCCAGGGATGACATTATTTTTATATCCAAATCAACCCTTTGGGTTTCGATAATAGGAAATAAGGGTATACATTGATGAGACAGCAACCCAACGACACAGAAAAATTAAGACATTTAGAGTAAAACTGTCTAAAAAAATAAGGAGTTGTTTTAATATAATTTACCGCTTCACTACAAAGTGATGATGTCATTCAATTTAAAAATGCTGATCAATCTTGTCAAAAAATATCTCATCTATAAGCGTTTTGAGCGAGCCACACAAAACCTACATTACTTGATTCTAAAGGTGTTACATTCAGGCTGTTTCAATACGATTTTATTTATTAAAGTTCACATGCATAGTTTTTAAAGTCAAATGAAACTTCAAATTTAAAAACAAAGTTGAATATATGGTTTATATACATGTACTTGAATGGCTAAGTTTGACTATAAAACAAGCGTACGTGAACTTTCTTGTACAAGACAATCCTTTATATTATCAAAATCTTCATAACTGTACTGTTAAATGAATTATTGTCTTCCCGTACTCTATATCGTCGATATTTTCCCGTATGCATTGACCTTAACTACGAGACCTCTCGGCAACCGCATAGGGCAAAGTGCGAGGGGAAAACCACGATGAAAGAATGTAAACAAACGTGCACTGGAAGGTTAATAGTAATAACCGATTCATAAAGAACAAATTAAATACACCAAATCTTAAGGAAAAGTTTATATTTACAAATGGGAACGCATGAAAATACAGAAAATAAATATCATGGCTCTATCAATTCTATTATTTGTATGTGCTACACTTGCTCTGTGATGATTATTTATCAATGTCACGACCCGATAAACTTCGTCGGCAACAAACTCGAAAATTAATTAGCTTGAGACCAACAATCACTGAATGAAATATTATTTGTCGATAATACGTTTAAATTATAGATTCGTAATAAATCAGTGTATATAAAGTGCGAATCCAGTTAGTTCATTTTCACTGTCTTTATGCGAGTATGTCTATTGTAGAATAAAGGACGTTTGGAAAAACTGCGTTTGTTTACTTTTGAAAATACAAAATAATAGATTTGAATGTATGTTTTAACAGAATTTCATTAGAATATAACTTTTAAATGTATAATAACAGGATTTTAAAGTCAAAAAGTGTTATTTAAGCAGCAGAATCCATAATATTGATTACTGAATGCGATTCGTTTTAACTATAGATGCGATGAATTATCACTGTAAGTGCAATCATTTCTGATGTGGAATTTTGGAAGTGCGATGAATTTTTATTGTCGTTTTATATGATTATTCGACATACAATTACTGAAAACAGTTTTAAATCACTTTAATATTGATGATATTTACATTTTGAAACCCGCGGCAAGCTAGTCGTAGATGCTTACTTGAATATACACGGGTATAACCACGTTCACATCATGAATATTCAAATATTGTAGGTGAGTTTGCTATTAGCTTGTTATGGATCTGAAAATTAACTGGAGCAGAACATCCATGAATATAACATTTTTCTACGACAAATTTTCCTTGAAAAGTTTTATAACTCGCTTAAAAAGCTTTGAACATTTGTCACTCCGTGTCATACGTATGTATACCGTATTGATAGGATTTTGCACAACAAACAGTACAAGAATGTACAACGAACGGTATTAAAGAAAGAAAACAAACTACAAAGAGAATGAATCGCACAGTGTCAAAATTCTGAGGTCAGTTTTTCAAGTAAATGCCTTAAAAATAAAATTAAAACAACGGGTTTCTCATTCGTATTATGTATTTTAACAACAACAAAGCACAAAATACACGGTCGCATTTAGTGAAAGAGCCAACCAACTATGCTTTATTTGTAGTTTAATCAAGTTTGAGTTACACATAGTGTTTGTTTTGCTATGTTTAAAAGTAATTCACAGACCTGTCTATTTAAAATAGTCACATGGTGTTCATGTAATATAAAAATAAACATTGAATACTTAACTGAACAGTTAGTCAATTAGTCTTTGGTGTAAATAAAAGAACGGTATATCTACCAAAATGCTTCGCGATGTAGCGATTAACGTCCGGAATCAACTGTACGGCGGTTATACCCGTGGTATAAAACCATTTAAACATTTAACAATAAACTGTTTTAAACATTTCTTTGTATTCTCGCAATTGCGTATTGGCTTATTTGTAACACCGACTTATAAGAAATTCAAGCATATTTAAGGTGACTCGACTGTTGCTCGAACTTTCTTTACCGTATAAGATTTATACACAATGGCATGATAAATATCAATCATCTAGTCATCCAAGCGGCAATTGTTTGTGCAAGATGAAAACGTTTCCACTTATTCAATCGTGAAATGAAGATCGTTTTGTGAATGCTCTTTGTTATCTCAAGTGCATCCATTAGAGCTATTTTCCTAACGCTTTTAGTTTAAAGGTTTGATTGGTTTGCTTGCTTTGTTTGAGTAAACGTTTGCTCAATCTTAATTAAAATGCTTAGGCAACATTTACACAATCAAGGCCAACCACACCTTTTAACTACAAGCATTAGGAAATTAGCACTAATGACGTTTAATTTATTAGTATGCGATGTAGATTTAGACCGAAACAGAAACTTTGCTTTTCCGGTGACGTGGATTGTCCAAGATATATGTATTTAATGATGACGTGTCATAGGAAATAATAAATTTTATCCTACATATAGATCAGGATAAATTATTTGAGAAAATAGAATTGACTATATTAGCAATAAATACCATGTTAAAGGAATTTATTGATATCTTACCTCAGACTTTTACTCTATAAGTATGCATATATAATCAATCCTTCTGACTTCTGACTTCATAAATTTTGTTAGAGAGTCGGCTGAATTAAGACTTTTATAATGAAAATTAATTAATTTCCTTCTGTGAAAATGCATCGCATATACAATAGAAATGAATCGCCCTTTTCAACTGATTTTTGTAGTTCGTTCTTATGTTGTACTGTTATATCACTGTCCCAGGTTAGGGGAGGGTTGGGATCCCGCTAACATGTTTAACCCCGCCACATTCTGTATGTATGTAATTGTCTGTCCCAAGTTTGGAGCCTGTAATTCAGACGTTGTCGTTTGTTAATGTGTTACATATTTGTTTTTTTTCATTTTTTTGTACATAAATTAGGCTGTTAATTTTCTCGTTTGCATTGTTTTACATTGTCATTTCGAGGCCTTTTATAGTTGACTATGCGGTAAGGGCTTTGTTCATTGTTGAAGGCCGTACGGTGACCTATAGTTGTTAATTTCTGTGTCATTTGGTCTCTTGTGGAAAGTTGTCTCATTGGCAATCATACCACATCTTCTTTTTATATCTACAGTGAAAATGAAAGTCTAGTATCATTATTCGACAGTAAACATGAATCGCATAACGAAAACACTATAGTGGAATTTGATTCAATATCAACAAGCTGAATAACAAAACCTGTTTTAAGTTAAACAACATTAATAATTATGTTAAAAGGTACATTTTTCTACAAATGAAACTTAACTGCTACTTTTAAATCTCTTGCACGCTCTGTTCGTAAACTATTCTTAATATTTATCTATTTGTGTATCAATTTTGCACCTGGATGGCTGTAGGCGCGATGAAAACCCGTCCGCATCTCATCCTATATCATGAATTTATAAAACAGTACACATAATATATTATTTCTTATTTTATTCAAAATCTTGAATTTGTCGTCTGTTTATTTATCATTCTACATCAGAAATTCATCACGGATACAGTAAAATGACATTTTAGGATTCGCACATTAAATACACTGATCAATGTAAAAAAACGTGCACACGTGCCTTAGTTTAGCATATATGCTTGCATTGGTTCAATAATTTCGATAACATTATAATTACAAGAAACTCATTTCATATGACTTTTTTTTAAACAAACACAAAAATCAATAAAAGTACATAATTAAAACCAAAATAAAACATTTACCTGAACATTCTGAAGGATCTTATGCATCTAGGTCTGTTTGATTAGAAGTTGTGTAACAAGCTCTTTAAATAACTAATTGTTAGAGGAGATTTACTTACTGTTTTCGTATGATCTGGTTTTTACGAATATATTTCATGATTACTGACAGATTAAAATCATGAAATATATATAAAGAAGTTCTTGTGCAGAAAATTCATTGGTCAGTTGTAAATTGGGTCTGTATAGGTTTTAATTTGATCATTTATGAAATAAAAATCATTTTTTGAAAAGTAGAAATTCAAAATATAAATGTACCCTTCAGTATAGAACCATCATACAGTGTAAATTCAAAGATAAGTTGTATTTGATAAAATTAATATGTGTAAACTGAGTCAAATTTAAAATTTCCCATAGAGACAGGAAGATGGGCAAAGATCCCTAAACAAACTACAATATGTCATTTATGTAAAATAACATTGGTAATGACTATCATTATCTGTTTACTTGTACATATTCACAAATCGTGATTTGCGCAAAAAATTATTCCATGTTACTACAATACAAATCCATCAGAGATCAAGATGTTCGGAATGTTGACATATTGCAAAAAAAGTTATATAGTAATATTTGCAGATATATCAAAACATAATAAAATATTTATAATTATCCACTTATTTTACATCTAGTAAATACTCACAAATCACAAATTCATGACATTGTGTACATAATTAGGACTGTTACTGTAATATTAGTCTATGGAAACGTATCTAGGACATCTATGTGTTTTGTATGTCGACATAAAACAGCATATTTTTGTCGAAATAATGATTTTTTCGCAACAACTCGACTTAAAAAATGCACTAAAATGTAATACATGTAGATATCACGACATAATTTATGTCGTAATGTTTACATCAATGATTTATGTTGATATAAATTATATCAATTTATGGCGATTTACTACGGAAGCGTATATTACCCTCGTTTTAATACTTATAACCCAAGATGGCGATAAAATTGATTTGTCATAAACAAGTGAAGTTATCGATATAAAAGATGTCGACAAAATGCTATAATATAAACTATGTCATACAATTTATCGGCATTATCGACATAAAAATATCGAAATTTTGCAAACAGAAAGTGTTGTCGATTTCTTCCTTGTCGCTAAAACGTACATACGTCAACTTTTCGTCATTAATGTTTATTCTATTTGACCAAAGAATCGTGGGAAAGTTAGACTGAGAGAGGTTGTCACACTCTTCAAGAAGACACAGGCGAAAGCAGGTGAGTTTGTCTACTGAAAAAGAATTGTACACATTCTTCATACTATTACAGATTATTCTTGCGGTTAAATATTTGTTTTGTAATAGTTGAATTAATTGTAATACAGGTGAAAAAAATAAGGTTTTAAAATGTAGCTTGATACAGTGCTTGTGATTCTATATTGATATTGTTTTTGTTTAAAATTGATTGCTGTCTCATGGACTTTCATTCCACATTTTAGTATATCCTCTCAGATGTTAATAACTTCCAAAGTAATTCTTCAAATTACAATTACAGACCTTCTAACACGCTCGGAGATCGATCGACTAATCTTTACAATTCTTTCTTTTATTAGGTAATAGCAATGCCTATAGTTGGCGATTCCTATCCAGGTGACAATGCATCAAGGGATGCCCTAATCAAGTATTATCATGATCAATCTTACACGGGAAAAGAAATATGCAATATTTTGATGTCCTCTCATGGTATACATATAAGTGAACGTCACTTGAGAAGACTTAAAAGAAGGCTAAATTTACGTCGTGTCAATACCCTATTGAAACGGTCATTCATGCCATTAATCATCTGTACCAATCAGGTTACGACAATCTAGGTAACAAGGCTATGTGAAGGTTGTTAAACATCTATGGAATACAAGTGCAACAAGAAGTTGTGAGAAAAGTGCAAAAGCGTTAGATCCTATGGGCGTAGAAACAAGATCCCGTTGGCGATTGCGAAAAGAGTTTATACGTCGATTGGGCCTAACTTTTGATTTATATTGACGGTCACGACAAGTTAAAACCATATTGAATTTTTATACATGGAGTGATTGATGGTTTTCCGAGGAAAATGCTGTGCTGAAGGCAGGTTATTCTAACAATAATCATAAACTTATTGCTAGGTTATACATCGATCATGTTAAAAGTATAGACTAAGGCTTATTCGTGCTGACGGAGGCAGTGAAAATGGACTAGTTAGACTTTTACATGTTGCTCTGCGTTATGATAATGGGAATAGACAGTCAGGAGATAGGAGCTTCATAACTGGTAGATATATTTCTAATCAACGAATAGAACGTTTATGGGGTAATCTTCGCTCGTGGTGTATTCAGTTTTGGAGAAACCTTTTCGGGGTATGTAGAATGCCGACATCCTTCGTGATACTGACCCAGTACATATTGAATGTGTTCGATTTTGCTTTATGTCTCTCATTCATAAGAATTTGGATGAGTTTGTACAGTTATGGAACATGCACAGAATTCGAATTCAGACACCCTTAATGGAATTCCGAACATCTTATACAATCACTCAGAAGTTTCCGGAGCACATGACTGTTCATTTAGACTGACTTATAGTACTGCCGAAATAGACAATGTATCCGATGTATATACATGTAGATTTCACATCTGCAACAGTGTGTTGCGATATTTCTCCACTCGAGACAGTTAAATTTTAATATTTAAAGCACGAGGCTTGCCGATCTTTTTAAGATATTAAAATTTAATTGTTGAGAGTGGAGAAATATCGTAATACACGAGTTATAGAGGTAGAATCTGTTTCTCTAATGTTTTTATCCTTCCTTTTCAAAGATTTGCAGAAAGTTGTGTTCTTTATATGTGACGTCATCAGTCATGGTCGCCTTTTTCATGACGTCACAATAGGAAATTTCAGAAGAAACGAAGAAAATTTGATGTCATAATTAAATTTCGACCAATCATTTGCTGAGAATAGATATTTCACTAGTGAGGAGAAATATTTTTCTCACACCGATCAAGCAATGTGAAAATAGCACAAAATTAGAGAAAGAGGAATATTCTACGTTTGGTTGTAGAGATACATTTTGGAAGTAATCGAGCTGTTAACAGGGACTACCATGAACGATTTTTCCATTCTAAGCAAAATAGATGACGCGCTTATGTTGTATCGTGATCTGACACTGTCATTGGATAGTTTGTACCAGGAGTGACCAATAATCACAAACTTTTTGAATTTCTAACTATACATGTATGTACGTTTGTATGAGGACAAAATGATTTTTATTATCAAATTATTACTAGAAAAAACTCGCGCGAGCGCGACTTGAAGACTACTTGAAATGTTTATGGTGATACACAGCTTAGGTTTGTGTTTCTCAAACTGTTTTTATGCACTGATGCATTATGTTGATAGTTTTTATTAGTTTGTCAGTTCTTCTTCCTTAGGAGTTTGAATGTCCAATAAGTAGCTTATGTCTCGCTGTTATACCGGTGTTTCTAGAACGGAGGAAATAACTCATAGAAGAAGAATACAACCTAGAACACTGATGATTAAAACATTTCTCAGTGGTGCTAGTTTGTATATTTCTTTTTTTTTTTTTCGAAAGGTGCGAGTCAAGTTCTGTCTCTGTGTGATACGGGTGCTGCAAGAACTGAGGAAATAACTAAGAGAAGACAATCTAGAACTCTCTGATGATTTAAAACATTTCTTCAGTGTTGCGAGTTTGTAGTTTTTTTTTTTTTTTTTTCCGAGTGGTGTTAATTCTGTCTCTGTGTGACTCAGGTGCTCCGAGAAATGAGGAATTTACTAAGAGAAGAAGAAAACAATCTATTTCTTCGAGTTTGTTATATTTCTTTTTTTGAGTGGTGCAAGTTTGATAAGGTGATGCAAGTTGTAATAATTAGTGAGAGTGTTTGAGTGGTGCGAGTTGGCCGTGGGCTGAGTTGTCATAAATTCAAGACAAATTGAATACAAAATCATTTCCGCCTGCTTACAAAACGTAGACGATAAGGAACCAGCTAAGGAACTTTATTTGGGGTTTAATTAATTAAGCTACCCTAATTGACGCAATTACTATATGAAGTTATAAAGTACATTACATACACTAACTATTTATTATTATATAATACTTCAGACGATCGTCGGCTCGGCGACAAACCTGCTTAAAAATTTTTGTCTACAAATTTAATAGTATAGATATGGTTTACATTGTATGTGATACCCTATTAAACATTTAGTAGAACTCCTGACATATTTAAGTGTTAAAAACGAAATTACAACATATAAATAACGAGATGTTGAATAAATGATCGTGATGTAACGATCCAGTAAAAATAGTTACTAATTAATTATAAAACATTGAATTGACCGAGTCGATGATTCCTCTGCATGTAGAGCAACGTCCATCCATTGTTTCAACCTGCAGTGCGCACACAAGACAAAATGTACTGCCGCAGGGCATTACAAATGAATCACAATCCCTTTCCTGCATACTGACCATAATTTAAAACTTAAGTTGGTCATGCAGAAAATGTTTAATAAGTAACTATTGCCAGTTGTTTGTCATCTGTTGACCATGTATTATAAGTCAGGGCATCACCGAAAATGGTAATTTTAAAATAACTAATATAAATTATTTCAACTTTTGACATTTTTTTAAAATAACTCTTTTGGTTAGTTTTTAAAATTACCATCAATTCGTCAGATAGGAAATGCATAATCTGCAGTGAGAGGAAAACATCCACTGTCTTAAAGGCACAGTCCCTTGTTTTTGTTTATTTTATTGGATACGTCCTTAGAGAGAAGATAAAGGTAATTATATGTTTATTTCTTTTAATTTTAATTATCCAAGTTTTAAGCTGAGGAAAGTCTCTTCTTTTATTATTAATGCTGAATATATTTTATATTATATACAAACCAAATATGGGTTTTATTTATGTTTTCTCATTCTTTTATTTTATTAACCATACATGGTTTACATTTACTTTTAGCTCACATATCCTTTGAAGCTATATGAGCTTTTGCCATTATTTGTTATTTTCTAGGACCACACTGTCACAGTCTTTGACTGTTTTGCGTGTATGCTATGCAGTCATGGTCAATTAACTTTTCGTTTGTGCATTCTGTTTTATATCACTTTTTAGGTCACCTTTCCTAAAAGGAAATGTGAGCTTTTGTCATCAATTTGCGTCCGTCGTCGTAATCCGTCGTCGTCTGTCGTCGTCGTCGTCCGTCGTAAACTATTTCAAAGATCTTCTCTTCTGAAACTACTAAACCGATTCCAATCAAACTTATGCTGAATGATCCTTAGGGTATCTAGAATAAAGTTTGTGTTTAATTTTCTGTTTCGTCAAAAACATGGCCACCATGGCTAAAAATAGAACATAGGGTAAAATGCAGTTTTTGGCTTATATCTCAAAAACTAAAGCATTTATAGCAAATCTGACATGGAGTAAACATGTTAATTTATTTAGGTCAAGTTTTATCAGCCCTGCAATTTTCCGATGACTCTACCAACCCATTATTGGGTTGCTGCCACTTAATAGGTAATTTTAAGGAAATTTTCACAGTTTGGTTATTTTCTTGAATATTATTATAGATAAAGATAAACTGTAAACAGCAAAATGTTCAGCAAAGTAAGATCTACAAATAAGTAAATATGACCAAAATTTTCAATTGACTCCTTAAGGAGTTATTGCTCTTTAAAGACAATTTTACAAATTTGTTTTCTAACTTTAAAAATCTTCTCCTCTGAAACTACTGTACCACATTAAATCAAACTTAAGTTGAATGATTCTTAGGTTATCTAAAACAAAGTTTGTCTTTTATTTTCTGTTTCATTATAAAACATGGCCGCCATGGCTAAAAATATAACAAAGAGTAAAATGCAGTTTTGACTTGTATCTCAAAAACTAAAGCATTTAAAGCAAGTATTCATTAGGTCAAGGTCTACCTGCCCTGAAATTATCAGCCAAATCGGGTATCTGATTTTAAGGTTATTACCCTGAATTGATGATTTTAAGGAAATTTTGCAGTTTTCGGTTATTATCTTGAATATTATTATAGATAAAGATAAACTGTAAACAGCAAAATTTTCAGCAAAGTAAGAACTACAAATAAGTTTTTATATTACCAAAATGTCAATTGACCCTTAAGGAGTTATTGCCCTTTAAAGACAATTTTTCACAATTTGTTCATCTTGTTTGCTTACTTTAAAAATCTTATTCTTTGAAACTGCTGAATCAATTTCAGCAAAACTTGCGCTGAATGAGTTTCAGAGTATCTAGTATAAGTTGTGTATTTTATTTCCTTGTACGTCAAGAAACATAACCACTGTGGCTAAAATGGAACATAGGGTAAAATGCATTATTTGCTTTTGAAGAAAATATGGCAGATACAAAGAACATTCAAATGGCATTTTAAGCCACTCATTAATATATATTGAAAAGCAAAATAATCATTGATGAAAGACTTAAGCTCAAAATTACAGGTGAGCGATTCAGGCTCTTGACAGCCTCTTGTTTGCAGTTATGACTCATTGTCTTTATTTGAATAAGTGTTGACAAGCAAGAGTCATCTCTGTGTTAAGGGTTTATACTAAATTATTCAATGTTATTATAGTTCAGTTTTTATACAATCAGTTTAAATTTGAGCTGGTTCTTATTTTTTTTTTTTTTTTGGTAGTTGTGTTTGTCTGCTATTATATGTAGTAACCATGGAATGCATGTATTATAATAAGTGGTTTTTTCTGAAAAAATTATACAAATGTAACATATTATGTTAACCACGGTTACTGTTTGAAAAATAAAGAACTTTAGTTACATGGTGCTTCTGTTTTAATGAACAGTTATCCCATTATAACTTGAAAATTTATGCTATTTGTATTTAAGATATAACTATTTTAAGGTTTTTCAAAATAACATTGATCACATGATGTCCTTTGCATAGCAGTCAATATAACATTTGGTTTCAATATTTTTATTCTTTTCATTCCCATTAATAATAAATGTTCTACTATTGACTGCAGGGCTCTTAACATGAAAGACTTAAACGTTTGTCAAAAACAAGATTCAATAACTTTTTGAAGGAAAGGGCAACTGATAGAATGCAGTTTTAAAATGGTAACTATGAGTAGCAATATGTCGTAAAGGACACCACACCTACAACTATTATTTGTACTGCATTTTTAATATTTTGTTAATAAAATTACCACTGAACATTTTGCTATCTATCATAACAACACCTTGCGTTGGAGAATAAGGGTATTTACAGTTTCGTTTTGTTAATTTATGCAAATAAGGTTGATGTTTTGTGAGCACCTTCACATCCCAAGAACTGCTAGTCTTATGTTGATGAAACATTGTAAGTACTGGATTAGTACAGCTGCATTTCCTTCATATAACATTTCTTTGTATTTTGATCGAGCAACTATTCATGATCAATATATTTAGCAATGTTACCGATTTTGGACATCTCGATATCTATGAGTTTAAATATTATAAAAACAAAGAAATTATGAAGTATATAAAACTTCATATTCTGTTCAAGTAAATGCACAGTTGCATTCCCATCATATGACCTTGATTATCAATTGAGTGACTTTTGGGTAAGGTTAGCTTTTGCCATCTTTTGATTCAGAGGAATTAATGTTTGAAAAAGTTAACAGATGGACACCAAATTGTTCTGAATTTCATCAAAATTTGGTATAGATGTTCCTTAGAAACATTTTTGGCTCTTCGTCTTGATGTAGCATTGTTTCTTTGTGTGCTTTCTTAGTTCCTTTGTGGACTTTGGTTTTATGTCAGTTTCAATGCTTTGCCGCTTGACTGTTGTGCTATTTCTCAGACCAGTTTGAATTCAATGTTAATAACTTAACACTCTGGGCTCATCATGAGCTACAATACAGGCCATCTTTCGACAGTTTGGAGAAGTGGTGCTTGTTTTTGATACCCATGTTCCTTAGAGTATGATGAACATAAATGATATGGGGATTTTGATACTTCAAAAACCAAAAACATGGACACCATGACTAAAAATAGAATATAGGGTAAATTACAGTTTTTTTCTACAGTAGTCAAAGCCAAGACAGATATCAAAATTATTCCTGGGAAAAATTATCAGCACCCCAAAATATATCTTTCCTTTATAATTTGAAGAAATTTTTTCTGAATTTTGTACTTATTTTGCTATGCACACCAAAAACTATTTGGGCTAGAGGAGTAATTTGAATATTGAAAATTACTAAGGACATCAAAATCTATAAATTTAAAAAATATCTTGAAGTTAGAATTTGTAGGATGTCAGTCGTCTTTTCGATTTATAACCCTTTTATTGCGTTTTTGTCTCGCCTGCGAAGCAAAAGCGAGACAGGTATGGTTTTACCGGCGGCAGCGTTACATTTGCGACCAAGTTTGGTGATTAGGTCCATATCTCTGAAAGTATTAGGCCTAAGCTTTGAATATATTATGAAGATGCACCACAACGTGTACTTTCCAGTCTGATGTATGTCATTGATTCTTGTCCTACTTCTCATGCTTGAATGATCCTGAATAACTTAGTCATTTTTCAAATTTTGCGACCAAGTTTGGTGATTAAGTCCATATCTCATGATCAAGAACTAGATTTCCTAGGTTGGTGATATTTAATATGAAGGTCCCAACTACCAAGGGATATCAGTCGGACACCCGTCATTTGACCTTGACCTTGTTTGATTGACTTTGAAATTTTTTGTGACCAAGTCCATGTCTCAAGAACAAGGATGCCTAGGTTAATGTCATTTTGCATAAAGTATGCCCTGCTACTAGGGTATGTCACTCTTGGTCTTGTCATTTAATTTTGACCTTTATGTCATGTTTGAATGACTTTGACTGAATTTTTGTGAAAATGTTTCATGTTTGAGTTGATGTCTCAACAACTGTAAGACTATAACAGCTTAGGTTTGATATATAATGTTTGGTTTGCAAATTCCTTACAAACAGTAGAAGTCAGTCTAACACCTGTAATTTTACTTTTGAAATATTTTAAACACTTTGATCTGAACAAACTTTATAGTTAAATCCATATCAAGAACTTTACAAGCTAAGTTGATAATATTTGGTATAAAGATGAAGATATTAGTCAGACATTTGTTATTTTACCTTGATCTTGTTTTTATGATTGAATAATTCTGACAATTTAGCTCTTTTCTGATTGTTGCAACAGGCGAGACATACTTCAGTTCCACTCTTGTTTAGAATTTCTTTCGTCATTTCAGGTTACTCTATTCGAAGATTACCTCTAGAATATTTACATTCAAAGTTGAAGTATTTTTATGATTGCTCCCTCTGTGTACTGCATATAACTGATGTAATCCTTCAAAACTTGACAGCTGTGTTAAAATAGTTTTGCACACAACTCAAAAGCCGTTAGAAATATCAAAATATTTATGGCATGAAAATTATCAGTACATCAAGACCTATCTTTCCTTAACTTTTTAAGAAGATCTGATTGACCCTTGTGGGAGAAATGTTTATTTTACAAATTTATAGCTCGCCTGGTCCGATTGACAATGAGCTATGTAATCATTTGGGGTCCGTCCAATAGTTTTCTTTACAAATTTTCTCCAAAACCATTGAAGGGATTGCATTAAAACTTTAAAACACACTTTGGATGTCATCTACAAAGTTTGTAATTTTTCTGGCCACCGACCAACCAACATGGCCACCATGGCTACAAATGGAACATATGAGTCATAATGCAGTTTTGGCCTTAAATTTTAAAAGTATAACAGACGGGGAAAAGAAGCCCACGCTTATGCAGAATCACGAGCTCTACAAAAACTCCATTGACCCAAAGTCATACAAAACCCCTTATATGATTTGTTTCTCTTTAAAGTGTCAAATTTGACGATTTTTGCAGTTTGTAGCTCACCTGACAGAAAGACATTTTGAATTCAAATTGATCGGATTTGAACGAAATTTGGTTTCAAGTAAATTATGATATGGCTATTGCATTTCTATCATTGAAAAGTCGTTTTTTTTAAATGGCGGCCATTTCAAAATGACTGCTTTTCAAAAGTAAAATTAATTCAAATTAAATCAGAAAAATATCCGATCTAAAATAATTGTAAAAGGGTTTAGGACACTAAGAAGTATTTGGCAGCCATTTTGAATTCAATATTGCCCCACGATATTAAATTGGTTCGATTGGGACGAAATTTGGTTTCCAAGTAGATTATGACGTGGTGATTGCATTTCTGTCATTCAAAATGGTGATTTCACAGATGAGCCATTCAGACTCATTTGAGCCTCAAGTTGCTCTATATCTTGAAAATGATAAGAGCTAGAGAAAAACTATGCAAAATGGTTAGCTGATCATTTTAGTTGTTCGAACCGTTTGGGAGTTACAGCCCTTTAAATGATTTCTCGATCTTCTTTTTACTGATTTTCAAAATTTGTTCTCCAAAGCCACATAAAAGTTGATGCATTTTATTTCATCCTATGAATAACTTGCATAAACTAAAGTTAAGAAAAGTTCAGAGCCGTAAAAATGATACTTTATATTAAATCTGGCTTTAAGGCATGCCAAACCACCCGCTTGTATGGTAGTTGTTACATATACCGTTAAAATAAAACAGAAAGATACAACCTAGTCAAGCGCAACAACACTCACCACGAAGAAATTAATAAATACAGTCATAATAGAAACACAACGGATATCCCACAACAATGAACGAAGGCATACTAGATAACAGGACACTTAATCCCGTCACATGCATGCGTTATAATATGACGTAAACACCGGAAATCTTAAAAATAACTTAGTCGTTGAATGTTAGAATGGGCACGAAAATTAAAATTGAAAAACTATAATTTAAGGCAAGATCATGACATAAATGTACGACAATATAGAATAAAACCACAGATATATAGACCATAAACAGACAACAATATGTGTACACATACGCATACGGAAGTAAAACTAGTTGTCATTAAATGACAAAAGTTGATGCATTTTATGTCGTCCAATGAATAACTTGCATAAACTAAAGTTAAGAAAAGTTAAGAGCCGTAAAAATGATACCTACTATATTAAATCTGACATAACATTTCAGCTCACATGACCCGAAATGTCATTATTCGGCGTCCGTCCCTTAACTTTTCTTTAAAGATCGTCTCTAAAACCACTGAAGGGATTGCTTTGAAACTTTACACACTTCATCTTCAAGGTGACCTCTACCAAGTTTGTTACTTTTATGGCCGACGACCAAAACATGGCCGCCATGGCTAAAAATAAAACTGGGGAAAAGGGTTGGGGTTGGGGTTGGGGTCAAAGCACAGTTTTTGGCTTATAATTTAAAGAGTATAACAGATAGAAGAAAACTGAAGCGACCTTCCTTTTCGGCATCAACAGTTATGCAAAACTCTCCATTAGGTCGAAGTTGTACGATGACACCTTATAAGAGTAATTGCCCTTAATTCTCAAAATCTTGAAAACTATAAGACCTAAAGAAAAGTTAGTATTGCAAAATTGTTCAGTTCACTGAGATCTACAGAAATGATTCTGATGACACGTTCTGGAGTTATGTCCCTTAACTGATTTTTTCATCAAATTTTCAACTTTCTTCAAAAATTTTCTCAAAACACTTCAGGGTTTGCTTTGAAACTTTGCATACTTTATCTTTAGGATGTACTCTACCACGTTTGTGAAATTATGACGGCTCACCAACCAACATGGCAACCATAGACATGATAGATAAAAAGGACATTGTGGTCCTAATACGTAACACATTTTGTTATAGTCCATAACTCAGCAATTGCAAGTCATAGAGGGATATATTTCATCAGTGGAGACATCTTGGGTAGTAGTCAAAATTTGTACCAAAATTAGGTCACCTTTATAAAGCACAACTTTCCCTTTTTGATTACCAATGTCAAATGACAATTAGAGCGCACAATAAAAAATATAGATAAATGCCTCAGTTCAGCTAGAAAGTTAACTGACAGCTAAGAACCCTCTACTGATGTATGTAAAAGAATCAAGCAAAATTTCATTAAATTTTAGGTTTGAGTATCGAGTTCGATGTTTATAAAATAATATAATATATATACTCACCTGTTTTGCCTTGTTGTTGGTCTGCGGGTTGACCATCTGTCCGCAGCTCCTGACGAGGCAATGTTTTTGCCCTTTGCATTTTTGTGAGCTGGTTTACGGTGTTTCTTTGTGTGCGTTTTGAAGTCCTCTGTGGGTATTTGAATTGTGTCAGTTTCAAAGCCTTGCCCATTTGACTGTTGTGTTAATCCCAGGCCGGTAAAACAACGCAAAACATATATCTATACTACCAGGAAAATATAAAACTACAGTTTTCTAGAATCTCTGATACGACTAAATGAAATTAGGTGTCGCTCTCATTTAATTACTATTTACTGGACACATAGAAAGTGAATTGAAATGGGAATGTGTCAAAGAGACAACCACCCAACAAGCGAGTAATATTTCAAACACAGCCCAGGACGACCCATGGGTCTTCAATGAAACAGTGAGAAATCCTCACACCCAGGGTAGCCTGCAGCCGTCCTCGAAAGAAATATGTAATCCGGTTCAGTGAAGTAGTCTCCATTCTAGACCCCATAATACACAAAAGAACTAAAACAGAAAATGAAACGAGAAAACACAGGCCAGAGTATCCTGACTTGGGACAGGCGCAAAATGCGACGCGGGTTGAACTAGTTTGGTGGGTACCCAACCTCGCCCTTTCCTCTGACCATTATTGTATCTGACCATTATTGTAGAGTTGCAACTAAATTTTAGGAAGACAAAGGAGGAAAAAGGAGGAAAAGCAGTTCGGAACGGTTAGCCGTTCCTTCGACCGGTTCTCAACTTATCTTTCACTTTTAACTCTCTGCCCGCGAACAACTCGGCCCAGGACTACTCAGTCTGCTGGATGCACATAAAGAATTTTATTCGATTATTAAAGGTAATTTCAGTTCATATAGTTTTGTGTGAAAAGGAAATTGTTATTCTTCTTACATGACTCCACGTGTATTGAATAAAAAGATATTCAAGATTTTGAATTTATTCTAAAATATGAATCATATAGTATATATTTGTCTGATATCACCAACTCATTTCGATATATTAAGCAAAACTATTCAGAACATATGTTTTGTCAAATTCTTAGTTCTATAACATAAAACCTCGTATTTCTTATTCATTTCTATCATTTTCATGGATTTTTTTATATTTTGTTATCATTAGCTAATATACGAGAAACAACTTGTGGTTACCAACAATCCTTGAAGTTAGAGAATGTAAAGAAACGTTCCGCCGAAAAATCGAGCGGAAGTTGCACCAAGATAATGGCGTTCGCGGATAAAACCCCGTATTTAATTTTAAGCTAATCACAAAAATATAAGAATCCGATGAAAATGATAGAAATGAATAAGAAATACAAGGTTTCATGCTATAGAACTAGCCATGCATAGTCAGGACGAGAACAAGATTAACAATATCAATTTTAAAAGGAAAACAAATATTGATTGATTGTTCGCTTAACGTCAAAAAGCAAATATTTCACGTATATATAGGATGAGAACGACTTTCAACAATGAAAGAAGTGGGAAGGAAAGAACTGTGTTGGGATGGGTAATATAGGAGAAACGGATGATTGACATCCACCGGAAAAGGAGAGCGCTGGGGAAGGTCGGAACATTTTGCTATCTATGTCGGCTCGCAATTTTGGAATACTTTTATAGAATACCACAGATGGGAACTTAAACGTGCCATGAGCTTGGCATTTTCACACATATTGCCCAAATGGTCAATGGTCAGGTTTTTCTGTTTTATTGTCTGACAATCCACAGGATGAGGGCTTCCCATTCCGCCTCTTGGATTATATACGAATTTGGGTTGCTCTATGTGCTGAAAATTCAGGCGGCCCCAGCCAGACTCAACATAACGGAAATTGATTTCAATTACTGCTTTAGGAAAGGATCAAATAATCAATATTTCCTCCAACAAAACGAAACGCAACGACTCAACCGATATGTCAAAGTTATATACTCCATGAATATTGAGCCAACCATTCATGTTTAAATGGCGTTGTTTGACTTACATGTCTTACAAACAACATTACCATACTACAAGAAATCGGGATGTATAAAACATTTATAATCAGACACCCGCGTGAACAGCTGAACTCCCAACCAGATGTCCACACCTACCGAAAAATTAAGGAAATGTTTTGATCAGTCTATTATATCTTATATGTTTATGTTATTTCTCTGTAATAAAACGATCAGTAATAAAACGATTTCTTTTATTGAAACCAGAAACACCACTGCAAACCCGAGCAAATCGTACCAACCGTGAAATATATACTCTAGAAGACGGACCAGTGGAACATCGCCCCAAGAAAGGGAAAATTTACAATACAAAAGATATACCATATTTGCTAGATGGTAGTTCTGGGAACACGAGTTAGGCCCGAACTACTCTCACCATTTTAATCTGGAGCCAATTATGGAAATACAAGCAGTGATGCTGGTTGTTTTCCTTGCGGATTTTACCGGATCGTTACATCACGATCATTTATTCCACATCTCGTTATTTATGTGTTGTAATTTCGTTTTTTTAACACATTAATTATGTCAGGAGATCTACTAAAATGTTTAATAGGGTTTCACATACAATGTAAACCATATAACAATTTAATTATAAAAAATCCATTTTGTCCTCATATAAACGTACATACATGTATAGTTAGAAATTCAAAAATTAATGATTATTGGTCACTCCTGGTACAAACTATCCAATGCCAGTGTCAGATGACGATACAACATAAGCGCGTCATCTATGTTGCTTGGAATGAGAAAATCGTTCATGGCAGTCCCTGTTAACAGCTCGATTACTTCCAAAATGTATCTTTACATCCAAACGTAGGATATTCTTCTGTATATACGTCGAATACAGTCTCTATTTCGGCAGTACTATAAGTCAGTCTAAATGAATAGTCATGTGCTTCGAAAACGTCTGGATGATTGTATAAGATGTTCGGCATTCCATTAAGGGTGTCTGAATGTCGCTGACTTCGAATTCTATGCATGTTCCATAACTGTACAAACTCATCCAAATTCTTATGAATGAGAGACATAAAGCAAAATCGAACACATTCAATATGTACTGGGTCAGTATCACGAAGGATGTCAGCATTCTGCATGCCACCGAAAAGGTTTCTCCAAAACTGAATACACCCACGAGCGAAGATTACCCCATAAACGTTCTATTCGTTGATTGAAATAGATCTACCAGTTATGAAGCTCCTATCTCCTGACTGTCGATCCCCATTATCATAACACAGAGCAACATGTAAACATCTAAATAGTCCATTTCACTGCCTCCGTCAGCACGAATAAGCCTTGGTACTTGTTTTACTTTTAACATGATCGATGTACAACCTAGTTTAGGATTATTGTTAGAATAACCTGCCTTCAGCCACAGCATTTTCCTCGAAAACCATCAATCGCTCCATGTATAAAAATTCCATATGGTTTTAGCTTGTCGTGACCGTCAATATGAAAAGTTAGGCCCAGTCAACGTATAAACTCTTTTTCGCAATCGTCGACGGATCTTGTTTCTACACATTGGATCTAACGCTTTTGCACTTTTCTCACAACTTCTTGTTGCACTTGTATTCCATAGTACATGTTTAACAACCTCCACCTAGCCTTGTTACCGAGATTGTCGTAACCTGATTGGTACAGATGATTAATGGCATGAATGACCGTTTCAATAGGGTATTGACACGACGTAAATTAAGCCTTCTTTAAATCTTCTCAAGTGACGTTCACTTATATGTATACCATGAGAGGACATCAAAATATTGCATATTTCTTTTCCCGAGTAAGTACTTGATAAGGGCATCCCTTGGTGTATTGTCACCTGGATAGGAATCACCAACTATAGGCATTCCTATTACCTAATAAAAGAAAGAATTTAAAGATTACTCGATCTATCTCCGAGCGTGTTAGAAGGTCTGTAATTGTTATTTGAAAATAACTTTAAAAGTTATTAACATCTGAGAGGAAATACTTAAATGTGGAATGAAAGTGCACGAGACAGCAATCAATTTTAAACAAAAACAATATCAATATAGAATCACAAGCACATGTATCAAGCTACATTTTAAAACCTTAATTTTTTCACCTGTATTACAATTAACTCAGCTATTATAAAAATATATTTAACTGTTTGTACAATCTGTAATATTATGAAGAATGTGTACATTTTTTTTCAGTAGACAAACTCACGTGCTTTCGCCTGTGTTCTTGAAGAGTGTGACAACCTCTCTCAGTCTAACTTTCCCACGATTCTTTGGTCAAATAGAATAAACATTAATGACGAAAAGGTGACGTATGTACGTTTTAGGGACATAGAAGAAATCCACAACACTTTCTGTTTGCAAAATTACAATATTTTTATGTCGATAATGCAGATAAAAATAATCGAGATAGTTTATATTATAGCATTTTTTACATCTTTTATATCGATCACTTCACTTGTTTATGACAAATCAATATAAATTATATTGACATAAGATTTAAATTGTATTTCTTTATAGAAAATCGCCATAAATCGATATAATTTTTATCAACATAAATCATTGATGTAAACATAACGACATAAATTATGTCGTGAAATCTACATTTATTACGTTTTAGTGCATTTTTAAGTCGAGTTGTTGCGAAAAAATGATTATGTCGACAAAAATATGCTGTTTTATGTCGACATACAAAACACATAGATGTCCTAGATACGTTTCCATAATAGTGCCACTTTAAAGGGGCACTAGCTGTCAAATTCATGTTCACCGATTTGACTCAAATTCTCATATTTGATTTATAATAATGTAAAACATTTATCCAAAGTTTAACTATTAAAAATCTAAAATAAACAATTTACAGGGCACGGGCTCGACAATATGTAACTTCGTTTCGTGTGTATTTTAGTCCAGACGCCATCTAATTAGCTATCGAGTTGACCTCAGAAGTCATCCGATGACCATATAAGCGATGTAAACATAAATATAGATATAAATAGATTAAGCGAACTCGTGCAATGGGATTTTCTATGTCTTTTTAATTTCGTATTAAAGATTAAAAATATATGTTAATCATCGTTTTTACCTGTATAAGAATGATTTTTGTGGATCGAATCAGTCAATCAAATGATTTACTTTTGTTTCACTTTCAATGTTGACATTCTTTTCCTTTAAATAACTTTACACGAACAATTCATGCGTTATCCATCTCTAGCTAAGGGTTAAATTGAAGTTCACATGAATACGAATTCAATGAGGTCGAATTATTCACTTGCAAGTGAATAAATCGCAAGTGAATAAATCGTCATCAATGTTTCTTAGCTTATTTGCAAAAAATTGAACCATACTGGCTGCTAAAAGCGAATAATTATTTCACTATTTCACTTTCATTAATGATTGAACAAAAAAAATCCTATTTTAGATTTTTTATATATCTCGTAGCTAGTGCCCCTTTAAACTGACTGTATTGTATGCAAATGAAAGTGCCACGAGAATCACGTGATTATTAACTTTGTGATAATGTAAGCTCATGTTGTCGTACATGTAATGCTTTCATAATTGTATTATAATTACTGTATACATGTATCGTCTATTTATGTATGTATGTATGTATGTATATTGACCTCTTTAACACTTTTGTGTCTGAGGAAAATGAAACTTTGAATCTGAAAAAAAGATACAAAATTTTATCATATAAGAAGAAAATGATGTACTGTCATTTAATCGATCGGTTTTCAATTAAATTAGTAATAGAAAAGAATGGATGTGGGGTATCGAGTGCACCCTAGTGTCTGTGTAAGCGTACTTTCATTCCGCCGTGTATTTATTCCGGGTAACTTTTCTTCACTAGAGAATATTGGATGTAAATAGTGTGAAAGCGTCGATCTTGATATTGTTGTTTTGTTTATATTAGACCGGTTTTTTACATAAATAAACGGGTTAAAATTAAAATGATTTTCAAGGAACCAGTTTGATTAATCTGAGCCAATCTAGTAAATAATAATGATGATGATGAGGAGGATATTTTATAACTCAAAATACTTTACCAATGATCAGGACATTGAACTTGATACAAACCACATTTAAAGAGCAGATTTGTTCTTACATAAAGTTTCAATTACAGAAGCATCCTCTGATATTGACATAGAAGATATGATTTAATATCCAAGTCGACTGAAAAGCAAATACATAGAAAAACTTCAGCAATCCAATAAATATAAATATTACATTTAGTGACAATTTAAAAGCATATGATTTTAAAGATTTGCAGAGAAAAATTATTTAAATCTCATTCGTTAATAAGCATAATTGTGTTTATCGTGTGTTCAAAATGAGTACTAATCACTTCATCAATGAATGGATCTAATTTAAAAGCACTAATGTAATTAATCCCGCCGGGTATAAAATAACAAGTGCAATTATTCCGGTACAAAATCACTAGTGTAATCATTCCTGGTTCAAAAACACTAGTGTGAACATTCCTTGGATGAAAACTCGCCACTTTTACATAAATCAACTATGCAATTTTCAAATACACTAAAACTATTAAGCCACATTTTATATATATTTCCTTCAAAAAACTTTTTGTATGAATGTGGTAGATAATAGAATATCACATTTTGAAAATAATTTAGAAGTAAACAATAGAGTACATAATACGCCTATTTCCAGAATAAGAAATAAACTTCAAGAACTTTCATAGTGGTTTGTGTTTGTACCGGCCGACAAAGCAGCCAACAATATGGTGGTGGTATGTCGTAAATACTACACGGACGTCAATACACTAGTAACGGGTTTTACTACTGAAACGGTCATTTTAAACTGAACAACTCTTAAATGCCTGAATTTACCGCAAGGAAAAATGTCAAGATCTTTTCAGTTGTTCAGTACATGTTCAGTACACTAACTATCGCGATCGATCAAGTACCAGTCAGTACTGATTCAGGTAATTAAGAAAAACGCGTAGCGTTCAATCTAGTACTGTTAAGTACATTTTAGTACACGTCAGTTCATCGATAGAATCGTTGTCCAGTACTTTTCAGTGTATCAAAATAATATGAGGATAACTTCCTTTGATTAGCAGAGGAATCGTAATAAAAAAAGCGAAAAAAATGAATAACAATAATAAACAAATAAATATAAGGAGACATAATGGATAACGGGACTTTAGATACACGTTTTTGTTAACATGCGTTTCATTTTCATAAATTGGTAAAATAACATGAATAATAACTGTTAAAATATTTGTATGGAACCATATGAAATTCTGATAATTATTCTTTAATGGGTACGCAATTATAAGATATTGTTGACTGTAAACTGAGAGTTCAGCCGTAAAGATTGGAATGATGAAAATCCCGATAGCTTTCGAAAATATCCACGCTATGATTTCGCGCCATTTGTCTTTTGACAGTTACTTGCTGTGTCCGACTGAAGTAACGTAAGTATATATTTTGAACACATTTTGACAGTTTCGATCGATATACATATATATTCCTTACTTTACAAGAGTGTTTGTTTGATTTGTGAACTAGTTGAATGATTATTAACTGTTTGTATCGGACGACTTTCACAAGAAGGAGGTTTGGTTACACAACTGTTCATTTAAATTCCTGTTCTGCGACATTTAAAACAAAATAATCTAAAACGAGAAGCTGATCAATTTCAAGCATTAATGGTATAAAATTTAGCCTTAGCATCAAAATAAACATGAAAAGCAGGGCAGATCCTAACCCATGATAAAGGGGTTCCAACCTTATGTCCCCATTCAAAAGCATTGATCGTCTCAAACAGGGGTTCCAACACTGGAACACCCCCCTTTGTTTTTGAATCTCCCACTGGGCAGCCCAGCTGTGTAACATGAGTGACAAGCATAACAAGGAGCTGCCTGTCGAAAACTTAACATTGTTTTATATGGAAAAGAAAAGCATTTGCTATAAATGGTTATCAACACTTCATCTATACAACCTGAAGTCAAAGTTTTATCTTTATACACCAATCTCAAGTTTTTTTAAGAAGGAGTTACCAAACAGCTGCCCCACGCAATCGGTTCCTACTGTGACATATTAACATAAGCATTGTGACATATGAAATTTACTGGAAAGTGCACACACAGAAAGTTGTCCATTTTGATGTAAACAAAAAAAAACACTGTTATGTTAAAGTGGACCATGTGTCCCTTTCGGTTTGAAAATTTCCCATTAAAAGATATGTTTTCCTATACAATGTAACTGAATGCAAAGATGACTTCTGGTAGGAAAAAAATTATCATTGGTAAGACATTATTTTGTCATATCCCATGATATTTCTTAACAATTTCTGTTTCTGTCAGGTACATGTCTAAAACTGCAAAACGGGTGTATTACATTTGCATAGATTTGGGGATTAACATATGTTACATTTGCACACATAAAATTAGATCACATTTGTGCACTTTAACCATTGTTAACCTATAGATCTACCTGTATATTTAGCATGCTATTAAATACTCAAATCTTAATTGTCTAGGATTGTCAGTTTTACTATCAAAGGTTTGGTGGATCTCTCATGGCACTCCAACTTACTCCACCAATATACATAGACCTCCACGAAATAGCACAATAGTCAAAATAGTGCTGAAAGTGGCGTTAAACACCAATCAATCAAAATATATATAATGCTTTTCATGAATTTGTTTACCTATACTGACTTATTTTGCTTGTTAATCTAAATCTATAGGAAATTATGTGTTTTCAATACTCGTTGATTTTAAATTTGTATGGGGAAAACAACAAACAATGATACACAGAAGAAGAAAAGGCTGTATAGTTTATTGACGAATTTAGCATCACACCTAATTCTTTATAGTTTTTGAAATTTATGAATTTCCAGTGAAGTTGAACTTTACATCAATCTGTTGACTAGCTATTTATAAATGATCAGTCTGGAAGATAGTCTCATTGGAGATCATACCACATCTCTTTATCTTTTAAATAGTGCACCTGAGATAAATTATGATTAACCATAAAATAATCTCAAAGGCCTTTAGTTTTCTCATTTAACATGTTAACACTGTTTCAAATTTTTCATGTTGGACATTTTATAGCTGACTATATAATACATTATGGGGTTTTCATTGTTGAAGGTTGGACATTTGCTTATAAAATATCTTTGCCTTTTGAACTCTGGTGTATGGTTGTCTCAATGGCAATCATGCCACATCTCCTGATTTTCAAATAAATTAGAACATAACTCATGGCATTAGTTTTCTCTATGAAAATTTCAGAATTTGTCATGCTGTGCCTTTTATTCTCACCACACAATACAGTATGGGTTCTGGTCATTGTTGATTATTATACAGTGTCTTATAGTTGTTTAACAACCTCGTCCTTTAGTCTCGGTTGGATAGTTTCTCATTTACAATCATACAACATCTCCTTATCTACTATATCCATGTTTATTGAGTTGGAGAATGCAAGACAGAAAGCCCTAGACAAAAGGGTACAGGAAAAGTGATCATTAAGTTTTGATATAAATTTGTCTTTGATTTACCATATTTATATGTTTTAAGTATATTTCGTATTTTCTTGAACAATTATATGTAAAACAACATTGATATCTACTTATTTGTCCTAAAATTCATAATTACATTGTATCTTGAAAATAAGCTAATTAATACAATGTCGGTTTCAATATTAATTTTAAATTAATTTGTTCCTAAAAATATTTTTATATATAAAAGAATAGAATAGAATAGAATAGAATATTTTTATTTCCCAAATTACATGATGTATTAATATATTTATACGAAATGAATTCATAACCATACAAAACTGAAATTAGAATAGATACTATGTATAGACCATACTGTTTGAAAAAAGTTGAATGCAAGAGACCTTTTGTACTCAGACTTCTTGTAGCGTGTCACCTGAGTATAGAAATGAGCAAAAGAAACAAATTGTATTTCCTATAGCTTCAGTATGCATTTTAAATGTGAATATGTGCTATGGCCTAAATTGACCCTGTATTATTTTCAGTCTTACTTGCCCTAAGACCATTTTGTACTCATATGATATGCTATTTGTAATTTTTCTTTCCATGTAAAGTACATTAAATACATATGGAAGGATTATTTATAACAAAAAACTTCACAAATTTAAAATTGCTGGAAAATATTACATCTTCCTGTAAGGCCCCTTCATTCAAAACCTCTTTTTCATTCACAGGCTCATATACATTTGACTTTTGAATAATTGTAATAAATCTGATACATCAAATG
Organism: Mytilus coruscus; assembly: GCA_017311375.1. Classification (NCBI taxonomy): domain Eukaryota; kingdom Metazoa; phylum Mollusca; class Bivalvia; order Mytilida; family Mytilidae; genus Mytilus; species Mytilus coruscus. The sequence continues at coordinate 59,098,594 of CM029608.1, read as the reverse complement.
AGTGTTCTTTTGCTTTTAGTACATGATATATTAAATATTAGGGCATTTAAAAGTAATTTTTGCAATTTTGAAGCCCCAAATGTTGATAGTTGAAATTCTTCAATTCTAATGTCAAAAGCTACACAGTCAAATATAGTCCCTAGTGTGGACACTGTGTTACTTGCTATTTTTATACCCTTCCAAATTTATTTCTTCATGTTTTATGTCTCAAATAGCAAGTAGGGGGATGAAATTACACTGTAAAAAAATTGGGTCATGAATTTTAAAGTAAAGTTGTGATTTGGTCCAGCTAAAAAAGGTTAACAATTAGTATTTCGGAAGCTGTCAAAAGAATTCAAGACCCCCTTAACATAAAATTGTCAATATTTCGAGTTAGAGCTGATGAAGTTTTCTATAATTTTGATATAATTTGTCCCAAAAGTATTACACCACATTGTAAAAATATTGTCTAAAAGAAATGCACTATGAAATTTATAACTGTGTTCTCGGGCCATGCTTGAATGCTTTCTCCTACCTAAATAAAAGTTGTTGTAATTGTGATTTTCTTGGAATGTAATTTTAGAGTACTTACACAATAGATACATATAAACTAAAGAAACAAGTCCATTCTTAATATATAAATATATTTTTTGTAGATGATTCCCAGCTGGCAGCTGGCTAGAAAAATGAGCAGTCTACAAATGATAAATGTGCACTTATGATCTGTAGGAAATATAGATGTCAATCGCTTGGTAGTTGCAAGTTATGAAAGAGTGGATGAATTCATAATTTTGTGTATGTTATTCATTGTTTTGGAAAATGAATAGCTCATGTAGCTCAAACAGCATTGTACAGTAGTACTACCATGAAGTGGTGTTGGGATTAAACTGGACAAGAAGCAAATAGTGCATTGAATAAATAGCAAACTAATAATTTGTTAGAAAGATCATACAACTGGATAGCTGTTAATACCTTGGATAATTATTCATTTGAAATAGCAATTTGAAATTATAAGAATTCAAAGTCTTAGTGCATATATTTATTTGTAGTGCATCATACATGTATCTGAATTTGATTAGTGCCTTGGATAAATATTTGTTTGAAATAGCAATTTGAAATGACAAGATTTTATAGATTCAGTGAATATTTATATTATAGTACATAGTCACCAAACTGGCATTTTATTCTAGTCAAGCATGTTAACAATCATGACAATACTTCAAAGTATCATTTTATTTATATGACCATTGATCACAGCTGCTTTTGCTATTAAACAATTGAAATTAAGACAACAATTATCATTCAATTACATGTACATGTTATTACATTCATGATATTGTAGTCTTGTATAATATAAAATAAGGAGATGTGATATTATTGCAAGTGAGATAACTATCAACCAGAGACCAAATAAGATAGATGTTACATGTAGCAACTTAATGTCGTCACTGTACAGTCTTCAAGGATGAGTAAAACTGATACTGCATATATATAGCAAGCTATTAAAGGACAGATGTAAAAAAAAACATAAAACAGTTCAAAACTGAAACCCAACAGCCTAGTTTATGTACAATATGTATGAAAACAAATATGATTTTGCAACGAACAACAACCGCTGAAAATTTGCCTACCAAATTTAAGTAAGGGTGATTGTAAGTTAGATTCTTATTCTAGACTTGAAATTAGTATTTGCTACTCCTCAGTATACATGGCAAAGCACATAGCATTCAGGAAAAGAGTTGAATGTCTTTCAGCAAACTCTTTCTTTTGCGGTAGCATGCTTAAAATCTAGTTAAACCTAGATCGGTCTACTACAAGTTAAAGCAGGTTTCTTACATACATGTATAAAAATGGTGTCCTTAATATGCATAGTGTTTTCCATTGATGTAAAGCTACCTTCATTCATTGGAACAGAAAAAAACATGTGAATACCTGTGTTAATAGAGGTCACCAGCTGGGGTCGAAGTCTTATTTTAAAAAAGTTCAGTAAAGGCTATGATTCAATACCAGTAATTCATAGATGGTAATAGTATGTCCCATTATTTGACCGGATTGAAGAAGTCCAAAACTTTCTTGTAGTCTGGATGGGAGCTCCTTGAACATGTTAATTTCTGTATTCTTTAAATTTGTAGACCATTTTCATCATCTTTGAAAAAGTGTTAATTCAGTTGAATTCTTTTGAAAATCATTTTACTATTAAATTTTATTATACCCTGCTTTAAAAAGTGGGGTATACTGTTTACCTCTGTCTGTCCGTCTGTCCATCCATCCGTCCCTCCGTCCGTCCCATGAATATTTTTCGTCGCATCTTTCTCAGGAATTACACTACAAGGATTTCTGAAATTTGGTTACAGGGTTTATATAAGTCAGCTATACCGTGTGAGGCGTTTTTAGATTCATCACTCAACAACTTCCTGTTTACCTTCAAGTATTTGGGCGGGTATCATCAGTGAGCAGTAGCTCACAGTTTCACTTGTTATGCCCAGGCGGTAGCGGATGGGGCATTTAGTTTTACCTTTGTCCGTCTGTACGTACGTCACAAAATTGGTTTCCGTTCTCTAACTTAGGTTGCCTCATCCAAATGTTATGAAACTTATACACAATGCTTATTACCACAAAACACAGATCAAGTGTGTAATTTTGGTGGCGTCACGTTTACCGTTGTAGAGTTATGCCCTTTACAAATGGAAAAATTGCTGAATTTTTCATTTCTGTTCTTTAACTTTAGTTTGCCTCAACCAAATGTAATGAAACTTATACACAATGCGAATTACGACAAAACACAGATCAAGTTTGAATTTTGGTGGCGTCACTTTTACTGTTCTTGAGTTATGCTCTTTTACAAATGGAAAAATTGCTGAATTTTTCGTTTCCGTTCTCTCACTTTAGCTTGCCTTAACCAAATGTTATGAAACTTATGCACAATGCTTATGGCCACAAAACTCAGATCAAGTTCAAATTTGGGTAGCGTCGTTTTTACAGTTCTTGAGTTATATCCCATTATAATGTTATATGCAAGCATGGGTATCATCTGTGTCCCAAGGACACATTCCCCATTTATTTAATTAGTTATACAAGTATATGATTTCTTTATTCTGTACATCATTCATTTCTGTAATCAGTATTGTAATTTTTATTTACAGCCGTTATTCTTTATACTTTGGCACCCCATTATTCTCTATTCTTTATATTTTTTGCCATTATTCTAGATTGATTTAACCCTATCCAGACCTACATTTATGCGGATTCTTATATTTTAGCAAATTCACTTCAGGAAAAATGGTATTCTTTTGGATATTTAATTTAGTGGGTTTGCCAAAGTCTAACTTACAATACAATTCTTTAGAAAATGTGTACTTCGTTGAACTTTTAATTTTGTGCTTTATCTATTACCACGAAATCCAATATTTGGTATCCCAAACACTAATGAATCCAAAGTAGCAGACATTCACCCATCAACCAAGAATTAACAAATGTCTTAGGGTCAACATATACTTATAAAAAGTTTTTTGAAATGTAAACTAGAGAATAAAAAAAACAAATAAGATGTGGTATATAGTAGTTGCCAATGAGACAAAGACCCACCAGAGACTAGATGACCTAGAAGTTAAACAACAGGTCACCGTACGGCCTACAGCAATGAGTAAAACCAAGAATGTATATATAAATCCTTGGCAAAACCCAAACAGCATATTTTCTCCAAAGAAAATTTGGTCACAAAGATTGAACCTCCCAGACTTTAATTTTGTAAAATAACCTATCTCATCTCGATTATGCATGCACTGTGTTTCTTATTTTAGTCTCATAGACATTCATTCACACGATACATAGACCTTTCAATTTGCATTTGTAGTGAATAAAATTTCCGTTTTCAACTGACTTTACCGGTCCATGTAACCACGTTCCTCCTTGCTCTTTACCGACGACGAACACCTAAAAAAACAATTGCATGTACCACCAGAGACATATAATATGTATTATATGTCTCTGGTACCACCAAACGTTTTTGGTGTTATTTAAGCATGTATGCATATATTTCAAATATGTTGTTAATATCTGTTTCCTGTCAACCATGTCAACAGAAACCGCTTATAACTACAACAAACACATTACTGGGAGACGGATTTATAAAAGTTTTTCCAAACTTGTTTCCGAATCCCATATTTGAATTTCAAGTACCATTGTACTACTTAATTGTTATAATTTTCGTTAATAAATACTGTTTAAACTAAACACATTTAATTTGCCGCAAACTTTATATTTACTACAGTTATGTCGTCGACTGGTTAAGTCCTTCGGCCATCGGATGTCAAAAGCAAAACTAATGAAATAAGGATTTAAGTTATTTTTGTAAATAATTTGTGAAAGGAACCCCACGGGCTACGATTACCGGCAAAGAGTAACAATAAGAAATAATTATTGTTACTTCCGAGACTAGTTGCCGAAATGTTTTAAGGACAGGGACCTGATTTCACACGGAAATTGCAGGAAACAATAATATCGTTTAAATACAAATATATGATTTTGATTTTGACAACATTCATAAAATATCACATTTTTTCTGGTTCAATAATCACAATTTACGAAAATACCGTTACAGATCCGGACACGTGCCAAACTGCCCCTTTTATATTTGATTTTACAACTTTACAAGAGAAGAAAGGCGAAGGATACCAAAGGGACAGTCAAACTCATAAGTCGAAAATAAACTGACAACGCCATGATTAAAAAGGAAAAAGACAAACAACAGCATACAAAATTAACCTAGAAAACCAAAGACTGAGCAACACGAATTCAAACCCCCCCAAATTTTGGAGTGATCTCAGGTGCTCCAGAAGGGTAAGCAAATCCTGCTCCACATGTGGCACCTGTCGTGCTGCTCATGCAAGTTCAAACCCGGTAATATGTCTAATCCTGTAGGTCATATATATGTGAAACAGATATTCCATAACGGTCAACCAACTCGTGATGGCGTCCGTAAAATTTATAAGATACGCAATTATTTCTTGATTATATTGAATTTTGAACATTTACTCAATAGCTACATCCAATTTTTTCACCTAACCACTGGGGATCTCAACCATTTAAAAGTTTTTCAAACATGTGGGGTGGGGTGACCCCATGGAATCTTCCTATATTTCATTTGATGTGTTTTATTGTTCCATACAAGAATATATATGGTTTAGGAGTGGGGATCTTGACCGTTTACAAGTTTTCAAACAAAGGGGTGGGTGACCCCTAGTGACCCAACCCCTAGGGACTTCCTTTTATTTCATTTCATTTATTTTATTGTCCCTTACAAGAATATATATGGTTTAGGGTGGGGATCTGGATCGTTCACAAGATAATAGCACATTCTCAATTGAACGGGTGGGTTGACCCCCGGAACTTCCCTTTAATTTCACATGATTAGTTTTATTGTCCCATACAAGAATATATATGGTATAGGGTGGATATCTGGACTGTTAACATGATAATAGCACATTCTCAAATTGAACGGGTGGGGTGACCCCAGGGACTTCCTTTAATTTTAATTGATTTGTTTTATCGTCCAATTCAAAAATATGTATGGTTTAGGGTGGGGATCTGGACTGTTTACAAGATAATAGCATATTCTCAAATTGAAGGGGTGGGATTACCCCAGGGACTCACCCTATATTTCATGTGATTTGTTTTATTGTCCTATCATCATTTCTGAAGACTGCGTGTGTCTATCACTTACAGTTTACAAGTTATATTCATTTGAAAATTGTAGAAAATAAAATCCCATAGGGTTCTATAGTAAACCCTCCTTCTTTCTTCCCCAAAATACCCTTAATAGACCCCAAGGCACAGCTAATTTACATTATTTTCCCTTGATTTACACTTTAGAATACAGGTATAAAGTTTTCAAGATAATACAGTGGTGGATCCAGAAATTTTCATAAGTGGGGCCCACTGACTGGCTAAGAGGGGCCTGCTCCTGTCATGCTTCAGTAATTCCCTATATAATCATTTTTTTCAAAAAGGGGCCCTGAACTCCTGATCAGCCCCCTTTTCCTCATTTCAATCACCCTGATATAAATTTAGTTTTATCACTTACAATAGGAATGGTTTAAATTCCCAATAATTCTAGTCGGTCAAATATATGAATAAATTGATTTAACCTTTATACCATTAATATCAACATATTTCATTTTGATAAAAGAAGGGCAAAAGTTTTTATGGGTAGAAATGGATAGTTACTAATTTGGGAAGCTTTCAAATTCACAACATGCATGACATGCCGGTGGCTGTGTTCAAAGTGCTGGGTTTTCATCACCCTCGTTGTCTGCGGACTAACGATTTAGGCCTGTGGTGGATAATAGTGTGCGTGCATTAATTTTCTGTACCTTCTTAATCAATATTTTCAAATACTGACGACAAGTGTTGTAATGTATCAATGAGTCATCAATGTCTTATTTGAGGCCAACCTGCTATTTACATGTGCGATCGAGAATGCAGGGGAAGGAAACTTGTCAATTATGTTTATTTTTAAGCCAAAATAAAATGAGCCGCCGTAAAATTAACCTTGGGTAATCCTCAAATTGATGCAAGAGTGCTACGGGCTGACTACTAATACATGTCTTTGTCTCAAAATAACTCGGCAGCGTCAAATAACAGTTGAAGCATGGAAGTAATATTGAATACTTCCATGGTTGAAGTAAGGATCGTCTCGGGGGTCTACACTTTTTCCATTATTCTCTTTCTTTCACTATTCTTTATTCCTTTTTCTTCGCCCGTTCTTCTGTTAATTCACATCCATACCCTCTTATGTGGACTTTCGGTGGGTTTTTTTTTGGAGTTCTGGTATTATGCGATAAGTCAATTTTTCATGCAGTTTCATGAAATAATGGTTTTATGCATATCAGCAAGGAATTGTATTTAAATATACAATTCCTTGATATCAGCCAAGATTGTGCGTGAAATTTTAATAAACAATTCAACACTACACGTTATGTAATTTGATCAAAATCGATGAACATGAATTTGACAGCTAGTGCCCTTTAACAGGTAAAATTCAATTAACAAATTCTGATCTACTGGCATTCAACACCAAATTACTTACTTGCTGTATATTGATAAACGTGATTGTATATTGTCAATACCACAACATCGTGAATACGCCATGTGAGGTGTTGGCTATGTTATGGGGTCACCGGTGGCGGCTTCGAAACAGAGAAAAAATCCAGGTAAAAAGTGTAGGTTTTGTTGTTGAAAATTTAAGTTTAAATTCCTAAAAAGTACTTAATTCCGTTCAACTGCTAACATGTTAGTTCGATACGAAAATAGGATAAAAGCATCCGGAAAATTTGTGATCAGTAATTATCATTCGAATATATGAAGAGCAATGGGTATTAAAAAAAACTGAACAAGAAAAGTATTAGTAAACAGACAGAAAGTCGTTGAATTAATTATTTTACAATTGTTTAAATATATGAGAGAATGTTTTAGGCGAATTGTCTTTATTTACAGATAAATGTATTTTAGTGCAGGAAATGATTTATTCTTCTGGCGGCTTCAAATATTTTTATCAATAACTTATACACAAGGAGACCAGTGACGGATCCAGGAGGGGGTTCCAAGGGTTGGAACCCCTTTTGGACGATCAATGTATTTAAATGAGGACATATAGTTGGAACACCCCTTTTATCCTGGGTTTGGAACCCCCTTTTAAAATGGCTGGATCTGCCCTGGAGACATTTTGGACTTTTGACAGCATGAACCCCGGTTAATTAGCAAACACAAATTAAGAAACAAAATCGTTTACAGTTAAATTTTATAGAAGGAAAAACGGGGGTAAATAAACAAATTTTACTATACGCTCACATACTTCTAAAAGATTTGCATATGTAAGCTATAGATAATGTTAAATTATTTCAGGAGTTTTGAAAAAGAATATATACAGTTTAATTTTCGACGTCTACTGCTACAAAAAATAGTGATTATTTTTATAGATTTGGTACTTCGATCAGTTTCGACTCAAAATTTCTTTTGAATTGTTAGATGGCAAACTATTTAGGAGAACATTGTATCTGTTCTTTATGTAATTATGGTGATATTGGCGACGAGATTCATTATATGATAGCAAGGGCTTGTACAAATCCTTGATTATAGAATGTTCGGCAATATAAATAGATGAAAATAGACAAACCCTAATTAAACGGGGTTTTGATCTCGAAGCGGGCCACATTGTACATCGAATAAGATCTATATTTCTAGACGTTTTAAATGAAATAACTTGAATTGAAACTTTCCCAACTATGTGAAGATTTTTATATTTCTAAACGTCTTCAATTATTACATACGAAAGAAAAATTATTTAGCATATTCATATATTTTTATAATTTTTCCAAGGAAACTTTTTTTTCGCAAAGTTTACTTCTATGTGTTTATAACCATCACCAGAGACATATTCTCTGCCATCACCAATCAGTCCTAATCATTAAAGATCAATTAACCAAATTCAAATGATGATTGGTATTGAATATGATCATCGGCCATCCGTGACGTATCCCAAATAACGGCGCATGCCGATAGATAGATAGAATGATAGATAAAGATGGTTTGATTTTATCAGAGACATATAATACATGTATTATATGTCTCAATACATGTATTATATGTCTGATTTTATCAAAACAAAATTACAAAATTATAAAATAAATCATCAATCGAATGTATACCCTCAACGCTCACTAAAACTTGTATATACATGTCCTAAGTGACTTTTATGTCCTGCGTGCACCCAGGAGATCCTGAACGGTTTTTAGACGTACCATTATTTTATATGCATATATTTGAAGATTTTCTTAATTTTGTACATAATAGGTATATATATATATATGTGTGTATCAGACCAAATGACTTCCCAATTAGCAGAGGTGGATTTAGATTTTTCCCAGCCCCACCCCCAAAAAAAAAATTGGTAGATTATATAGGGAATCACTGAAGCATGACTGGAAGGGACCCCCTCTTAGGCAGTCAATGGGTCCCCACTTATGAAAATTTCTGGATCAACCACTGCTTAGTTCTAGCAGAGACATATAATACAATTGTATTATATGTCTCTGGTTCTAGTTATCTTAGGTCCTAGTGTGAAATAAAGCCAATGGAATTGGTCTTTTAAACACATCTACATAGATATAGGAAGATGTGGTGTGAGTGCCAATGAGACAACTCTCCATCCAAATAACAATTTATAAAAGTAAACCATTATAGGTCAATGTACGGCCTTTAACACGGAGCCTTGGCTCACACCGAACAACAAGCTATAAAGGGCCCCAAAATTACTAGTGTAAAACCTACATGTATACGTTTTCTCAAGGGTTGGTTCATGCAATATTGAAATTATGTATACTCAATGCGCAGTTACTGAAGTTTATATTTGCTACTTTTCTTCTTTATTTCATATAAATGATTTTTTGATTTTTTTCTTCGTAAAATTTGTGGTGTTGAAATAGGGAATGGACACAGATACCTAAGCACATTTAACAAAAGAAATTTTGTGTAATGTCATCAATCTGTATTACACGTAGACAGGATGTTCTCTAGAAAACTATACGTTATACACACCCGAGGGTACACGCACTGTCGTAATGGAAAATTACTGTATGTTATAATTACCTGTAATCAGCTTTGCAACAAATCAGTTGACTGACCATGTCATTACAGTTCAAAAAGATTTTCCTCAAATCAAAATGGAATTTTCATTTTATCTTTAGAATTTAAAACTTTAAAAGTACACTTTGACAAAATTATGAAATAGAAAGAATTGAACAATTTAAAATCGTATTTTACCAAAGATTAAGATATAATTTTACAACGATCCTAAGAAAATATCCAAACAAACGTTGAATCAAACCTACGCAGTTTTATATTATAAGACTGACACACACCAGTTTGCTAACTCAGTATGCTGGGTAAGGTGCTGGAACTTGATATACATGTATCATTAAGTTACAGTTCTGTTAGGATTTGACTACCTTTTCACAGGGACTTTCTATACTTACTGTTAACAGTTAGTAATAGACTGTTCCTGGCTTAGAATGATTCTCTGCCCAGCAACTGGTGCGTAATTAGCATTTGATTCAAATATCTTGTAGCAGTAAAAAACACAAATTAATGTATTTAACAGCTTTATTCAGGAGCACAGTCTGTCAATCGTAAAGAACTTCGAGATTTTGTGTAAGTTTACTCTGCTGCTCGAGCTCTGCTAATCGATGTTCCAGTATTTCAGATTTATATTTATTCGTGAGGCCCTCGTCATTATTTATATTCACTCAAAGCACAGTCGCCTGGAGATTTAATAATTATAGCGAAAAATAGCGACAAATGGGGAAATAAAATATTTTAGTAGCATTATTGCGTAAACCCTGAGGGTTTACGCAGTATATATTGGACGATGTCCGTAGTCTTTCGGAACTCCGGATGTTATTCGGAATACATCTGTTCTTTCTATGGCCACCTTTCATATACATGTGCAATAGCTTATTATTTGACCTGTTGAATAAGCATTAGCATCTTAAAGTTGCTATAGAGATATGTTACATATGATGCGAAATTTATTATGAAGCAAGCTACTTTAATAAGCATTTGAATACTTCCTTGCACGCAATTACAAGCTGCCGCTTATATTTACCTTACATATATATGCGTAGTTATTTTAATTAGAGTCAAACGTTGAAACCAGCTGTGTTTAGATACGAGATAAAATTTCATGTAAACAATGCGATTTATATTCGAAACGAGATATGTTAAAACTAAAATCTATAAAAGAAGTATTACTAGCATTTCATTGAAGATTCAGAGTCTAGGGAAGATGTACATGATGTACAAAGCAGTCTTTCTTGCACTTTATTAAAATTTTACGTCTAGGATATCTACCAGGGACGTGTATAATCTAATATACGTCCTTGAATAGATGTAAAAACGAGGATTTTTAAAAAATATCGTTTTAATATTGAAAATAACGTTAAAATTAATTATGAAAGTACATTTCCGTTTTATTTTCATTAACATTGCAAATTGAAATACAGTTATTTTCTTTGTTTAAATATTGCAACATTATTTCCTTTTATTAAAACAAGGAAGTCATATAACCTCCTTGATTAAATAATCAGATTGTTATATGTACATCTGGATCCTTTTCATTATTAAAATGTGAATAAGTAGATATTTAATATGAAGAAAAAAAAACTAAAATGATATCTAAATTTAAAATGTATTAAAAAATACATTAGACCATGCAGATGTAAGAAATAATACTTCAAGCAATGAAATAACGAATTAAATGTGCCTAAATGACGATTGATAACCTTAAAATTAATCATGCATGCAATTTTAGCAGACTTAACAGGGTCAGCGAAAAGATATCAAATGTCTTTTAATAGACACCGAGTGATGACAGATGCAGGCAGAGATAAGAAAAATTAATTTCTATTTATAAGTTATGTTCCTGTAGTAATTAAGGCTCTTCAAATTGTTCGTCAAAATAAAAATAAATAATTATTATTTCTTGAAGACGATCAGATGATGAATTTTCGGTTTTAATATATTAAGTACGAAAATATAAAATAGTGTAAGGAGATTTTGAGCCATCTCACTGATCAGTAGGCTACACAGTGCCTCCAAATGACCAGTATAAAACTATCCAGCAAGAGAGAAAAAGGATAGGTCAATATAAGAAACCTACAAGGCAACTTCAGTTCAATTTCAATATTTAGATTATTCTAATGGATTTGTCAAATGTCAGAGGGAATATCTTTTTAAATGTGATAGGAATACCAATGAGACAACTCTCCATCAAGACACAGTGTAGTCAAAGTTAGCAATTATAGGTTATAATACAGCCTTCAACACAAAGGCTTGGCTCACATTGGACAGCATCCTACTAAGGGCCCCAAAACACTGTTATAAAACAATTTTAACAGGAAAAAACAAATCTAATTTAACTTCAAACCAGAAACAAAAAGCAAATATGAACTGCACCACAAAAAAAAACCACAACCACTAAACGACATGCTTCTGACTTGGGGCGTGTGCTTATGAATACACCTGGTTTAAAAGAATTTACATACATACCATAAGACGGAAGTGTAACTTTACCATGTAAAAAACACCCTTTAAAAGTTAATGAAAAAATCGTGTTCAGATAAAAAAAGGAACACCTTACAACAGTTCATAAATGTGGCCTTTAAACAAACTAATATTTAGGTGATGGGTATTCAATGGTAATTTCAGGTTTGACCATGTTAGTTTTTTTTTTGTTGTTTTCAATTTTGTTTGTTTATTTATAAGTACAAGGTGTAAGCTGTTTTGTCTAGGCTATAAATAGCTTTCTTAATGAATTGGTTTCAGTCATCAAGGTGCAGAGGATACAGTGCAAAAACAAATTGTATAATTTTACAATTAAACTTGCAGGTCTTTTTCGTGACCCACAATTTAAAATATAAGAAAACATCAAAATAAAAAGGGACATTCGGAAAATATCTTCAAAGCGAGTTAAAGGTTTTAAAAAGTGTTTGTTTTTAACAAAAGAGGTTTGTCATCTAAAACTTTTAAGAGCACAAATTTTAAGCACACAACTTAAAACTGCTAATGCTTACTACCCTAAGCATCACAAAAACCTTGCAGAGCAGGTGTAAGGATCTTAATAATGATCAATATCAAGCCATTGTTCAAATAACCATGAACATATCTCAAATTCCAATAAAAACAGCTATTTTACAGGTTCACGTATTGAATTTCTTAAACACAAATAATCATTAATTGATTAAATTTCTTCACATTTGCATTTGAACTTTAGCCAAAAAACTAACTCTTATCTAAAAAAAAAACAGCACCTTAGAATGGAACATCCAGTACCCACATGTTGTCTTTCGGGAGAGAGGAGAGAGAAAAAAATATTCCTTTAAGGAAGTACACCACTAATTCATGGCCCCATTGCTTTCTATGTTAAATTCCCCAATTTCAAGCAGGCACAGCTCTTTTGTTTCAAGTTCAAATAAAGTGACAATCATTGCATGTCAAAGCAACACTTTATGGTGCCTTGTACTGAAAAATCAACATACCTTTAATGGCATATAAGAAAGAACTGGTTCCCGGAACTTCAGATATACCAAAACAGGTACTTCAGATCTGACAAACAGGCAAAATGTACCCTCTTTTTAAATTTCATGCAATTTTTATTTTTCAAAATTATAAGTCAAAAAGTGTTTTACAATTTCACCAGTCATTCAGCTTTTATTTGATAAAATTACCTGAATATTCTACATATTTTGAAACATACACCCATGCGTAGGAACTATTTTGTGTTAAATATGTACTACTTTCTGGTATGTGCTTTCTGGCCGGGCCCGAATTAGTGGTGTTACACCTTAAAAGAATATTTCACCCACATTGAACAGTAGTTACTTTAAGTAAACGAGCATTTGGAGTGTAAAAATTCTTTGGATGTTTTAGATAAATTACATGCTTTTGATGGTCCTTTTGATTCTGTTGACAGTTTTGATTTTTCTACTCTTTACACTACACTCCCACACTATCTCATCAAACAAAAGTTTTCCTATTTAATTAAATGGTCGTTTGGTAAAGCTGAATGCAAATATATTTGCTGCAACTCATTTAAAGCCTTCTTCTCTAATGAGAAAGGCAAATATGCTAGATATACTTACTGGAGGTGTGATGAGATGATTGAAGCTGTTAATTTTCTCCTTGATAATATTTATGTACGTTTCGGCAACAAAGTTTATCGACAGGTTGTAGGTATCCCTATGGGCACTAATTGTGCCCTTTAATAGCAGACTTGTTTTTGTACTGTTACGAATCACAGTTTATGACTAAACTCAGTAAAGACCCGTCGAAATTGCATTTAATTGATAAATTCAACAACACTTACCGTTATCTTGATGATATTTTTTCGTTAAATAATCAAGAATTTTCTCAATATACTGCTGAAATTTACCCCAAGGAACTTACTTTAAATAAATCAAATTTAAACGGTAATAACTGTCCTTTCCTAGATTTAGATATTTCGGTTTTAAACGGAAACTCCACACTAAAATTTACGACAAAAGGGACGATTTTCGTTCCCTATTGTTAATTTTCCATTTTAGATGGTGATATTCCTTTGGCACCATCTTACGGTGTTTATATTTCACAGCTCGTTCGCTATGCCCGTGTCTGTTGTGACGTTTTTGATTTTAACGAACGTAATCTATGTATTACTGGTAAATTATTAAACCAGGGATATCGTTACCATAAATTACTTAAAACCTTTACTAAATTTTTCCATAAATATAAGGATTTAGTTTTGAAGTTTGGTTGTACCTGTAGAAAACTTATTTCAAACGGGATAGCACATCCTCATTTTACGGAAATGTTGTTAACCGCGCCCGGAAATTTAGAAATGATCCTTGTAAACTTATCGCTCCTTTAAATAAACTTATTCTAAAAGGTTACCAATTCAACACTGTAATAAGATCATTGAATATTGTTTTATTGGTATAAATATTGATTTTGTTATCAGTAAATTAAAAGCAAACTAAATACTACTAGTATGTTTTATACATATACACATTCATGGATCTACAATCTGTCGATACCTGTATCTTGGCATTGCACAAGGTCATGTTTTCTCTGACTTTTATGACGTCTTTACACTAAATCCATTGGATGTTGGATGTGTACGGATTGATAATTTAGTCTTAGATGCATGATTTTTATTAGTTGTTAGTGGCTTTGAACTAGCTGTCAGATAACTGCGAGTACTCTCAGATCTGTTCCTAGTGTCTTTTGTTGTTTGGATGTACAAGTACCCTGCCACGTCCACTTGTATTTTTGTCCATCTGATGAGTTAAGCCTTTTCAACTGATTTTTATAGTTCGTTCTTATGTTGTACTGTTTTATCACTGTCCCAGGTTAGGGGAGGGTTGGGATCCCGCTAACATGTTTAACCCCGCCACATTATGTATGTATGTGCCTGTCCCAAGTCAGGAGCCTGTAGTTCAGTGGTTGTCGTTTGTTTATGTGTTACATATTTGTTTTCGTTCATTTTTGTACATAAATGAGGCCGTTAGTTTTTCGTTTGAATTGTTTTACATTGTCATTTCGGGGCCTTTTATAGCTGACTTTGCGGTATGGGCTTTGCTCATTGTTGAAGGCCGTACGGTGACCTATAGTTGTTAATTTCTGTGTCATTTTGGTCTCTTGTGGACAGTTGTCTCATTGGCAATCATACCACATCTTCTTTTTATATTGTCAGTTTCTAATTCTTATACTGTAACAACAAAATAATATAAAACAATACATCTTTATTAAACAATTATCTAATATTTAATGCCAAACAAGCATTTGGGTTTACGATTGCATTTCTTTTTAAAGAAAGCAACTTGTTATTAAATCTTCAGGCGACTGTGCTCAATTAAGAGGTTCTCCGTTACTTGGAAAATCTTATCTGATTCAGGATCAATTCATCGGTTACACTCCCTATCATCAGTGATTCTTTGTTTTAGCTGACATTCTAAAAAGGTATTGTGTAAGTCTCAATTTGCATGATTAATAACAGATATCGACTCGCTACCCGGAGTACTGCAAAAACAATTATTCAGTTCACTGATTTAGATGGAAGGTAAAAGGACAGAAAGTCACAGGACAAAAGTCACAGGACATAAAGTCACAAATTTGATAGGACAAAAGTCACAGGACAAAAGTCACAAACAATTTGTTGACAATTGTTTGAATATATATGAAAAAAGATCTTGAAAGATTTCTTTTATTACATTTATTCATTTTAATTTAAGGAAATTGCTCATACATGTCATAAACCTTGATAAATGAAAATGTATTAGTTTTTAATCATGCAAAGGATATATTTATTGGCAAATTGAAGCCATTTAAGTACCAAGCCACTTTGACATTTTGTTTTCATAACAGTTATTTGATCATTATTGAAATTTATTGAATACATTTCAATTACAAAGTTGCTTCATGTATAAAACTTCAAGAAAAGTACAAAAAAAAAGTGTTTTCTTGTTCAACATGTTCAAAGAAAAATAATCCCAAAACTTAATTGTGACTTTTTGTCCTGTGACTTTTTGTCTGTGACTTTTTGACCGTGACTTTTTGTCCTGTGACTTTCTGTCCTACATTCAGAATGAATAGGGGTTTGGTTGACCCCGTCTCCCTCTATCTGAGACTACTATCTCAGTGATGAGCTTTATGTTTTATGTATTGTGCTTGTCATATATGTATGTCGGATAAAAGCTCTACAGAGCTTATGTTGTATTGTTATATGTATAACCGACTTTAAATAAATCTTTTTTGCTAGCCCCTAACAACTAACAAGTAAGAATTAGGTTACTTCTTTTTGTAATACAAACAATTATGACGTCTTGCAAGGCTTTTTTTTACCATGACGGCATCCCATAAAAAAGTTGAAATAGCCATGCAAGACGTCATTATCAGTTGGACTAATATTATGGCACATATTGTTGTACCACAGGATTTGTGTCAATTTTTCTGGTTTTCTATCCTCACGAACCCCAAAATACTAGTGTTAAAGTGTTAACTTACTTCTTAATTAAAGCCTAATATTAAGAAGGCAGAAGACCTGGACCATTCATACTTTGTATATACATGCCTTATGTTATGAAGTTTTCATCTGTCATATGTTCATTGACCTTGAGTGACCTCATTTCATGGATAAGTGACTGCATTGAAAAAGTTAAGGTTTTTAGTATCCTTAATTTCCATTATCATGATTATAATGAATAATAGGATTCCTATTACTCATTATAAGAGAAATCAAGAATACTAAAAATTTAAGGATAACTATATTTGATATGTGCATACCTTGGAAAGTATCATGTTCGCCAGACAGTTTTCACTTGGTTTGACCTTATTTCATGGATCAGTGAACAAGTTAAGCTTTTGTGGTCACGTCCATATCTCAGATACCATAAACAATGTGTCTACTATATTTAGGTTTAATTATTGTATGGAATGATTGTAAGGTTACGTATGCATGTCCAACTGGCAAGTTTCATCTGACCTTGACCTCATTTTCATGGTTCAGTGGTTATTGTTAAGTTTTGTGTTTTGGTCGGGTTTTCTAATATTGTATGCAACATGTCAAGTATATTCATTGTATGAAAATTTTAGGGATGTACATGCTAGTCTGACATGTTTTATTCAATCTTGACCTCATTTTATGGTTCATTGCTTGATGCTACCTTTTGTTTTTTGGCCAGTTTTATATTTTCTTATTTTCAAATTAGAAAAGGTCAACTAGGTGCATATGTCTGACTGAGAAGTTTCATCTTACTTTATTTTCATAGTACATTGGACAATATAAAAAGAAGATGTGATATGATTGGACAACTCTCACAAGAGACCAAATGAAACAGAAATTAACAACTCAAGGTCACTGTAAAGCCTTCAACAATGAACAAAGCCCATGCTGCATAGTCAGCTATGAAAGGTCCAGAAATGACAATGTAAAACAATTCAAACGAGAAAACTAACGACCTAATTTATGTACAAAAAATGGAAAAACAGATATGTTACACATAAACAAACGACAATCACTGAATTTTAGGCTCCTGACTTGGAACAGGCACATACATAACGAATGTGGCAGGGTATAAGGAACTATGAAAATGTTTAGTTTTTGTGGTTTGGTCTATTTTCTGGATACTGTAAGCAATAAGGCCCCTTTATTTAGTGAATGGAATGATTGTAAGATGCACATGTCTGTCTGCCATATTTTATATGACCTTGGCCTCATTTTCATGGTTCATTGGTCAATGAAACACTGCATTGTTTTGTCAGTTTATCATATGCTTAAAGTTACAGGTAGATTATATTTGGTGGATATGTAACAATTGTAAGGTGTGCATGTCTGTCTGGCAGATTCATATAACCATGACTGCATTTTATGGTTCTTTGGTCAATGCTAAGTTTTCTTGGTTTTGTCATTTTATCAGATATTATAAGCATAGGTCTACTTGTTGTTGTACGGAATGACTGCAAGGTGTCATATAAAAATAAGAAGATGTCTGTCTGCCAAGGTTAATTTTACTGTGACTCATTTTCATAGAATAATGATAATATTAAACAACAAGAATGATGAGCAAGTCGACGTTATATACATGATATACAAATGAGGCAAAATTTTCAGTTGCCTACTACATGTAATTATGTAATAGTAGTTATTTTTGTCATTAAATGATAATGTTTACCCTTTTATGTGTAGGGCAAGAACATTAAAGATAAAGGAAACTATAAACAGAAGAAATTATCAAACAAAAATAGATTTACAGAGGTCAATAAAGCCTAAATGGTAAGTCCACTGTTATAAAAGTTTTGCCCTTGAATAATGATTAAATATTTATTAAAATAAGATGTGGTATGATAAATGAGAAAACTATCCATCAGAGTTCAATTAAGTGGATGTAAGCATTGTAATTACTTATTAGAGGCCAATGATGACCTGAATGTAATGAGAAAACCCATACCCTATACATGATATAGTAATCTATAAAGACAACACTAACAACATTTGAAACAAAACATCAATTCAAACTTCAAATATACCAGACTAATTTATAAAACAAAAATTATGAAAACAAAAATAACGGATATGAACCAACATCAACCACTGAACTATGTACAAGATCCTGATATTGGACAGGCATAATATGGCTGGGTTGATATAAAAATAAGAAGCAGTGTGATTTCCAATGAGACTTTTCTCCAATAGAGATCAAATGACATTTAAGGAGGCTTGAGGGTATAAAATTTCAGAAAAATATTAAAAAAAAAATTTTTTCATAACTAATTTTATTTATAACTTTATTAGTTGTTACTTTATCATATGGTACAAAAGTCATTCAAAACAATCTATTCGTTTTGGCCCCAGATGACTTTTAAAATGTATATATCATTGAAAAAGCTAAAATTATCTCCTTTGGTGCTAAAATGCCATTTTTGGCATTAGAATTGTATCTTTTAACTCATGGTGACCTATATTTTTATTATCATTTTCAAATAAGCTGTACTTAAACTAAACTATTGTAAAATTTAAGTGATTTCTGTAATTTAGTTCTTTTTATTTCGATATTACCTCTATTGCTCCTATTAGTTCAACAGAAAAAAAGTACCTTTACAAAATGTATGCTTCTTTCGAAGGCGGATTGTGAGCGTAAATGAATGTTGACCCTTTTTTATACGACTGCAAAAATTTTGCGGTCGTATATTGGTATGACGTTGGCAGCGTCGTCGTCGTCCAGCGTCGTTGTCGTTGCGTCCGAAGACACATTGGTTTTCGCACTCTAACTTTAGTTTAAGTGAATGGATCTCTATGAAATTTTACCATAAGGTTCAATACCACAAAAGGAAGGTTGGGATTGATTTTGGGGTTATGGTACCAACAGTTAAGGAATTAGGGGCCAAAAAGCATTTTGTAACTTCCAGACAATAAGTTGTGTGTAAGTGTATGGATCTCTGTGACATTGTACCACAAGGTTCCATATCACAAAGGGAAGGCTGGAATTGATTTTGGGGTAATGGCCTAAACATTTTAGGAATTAGGGGCCAAAAAGGGCAAAAACAAGCATTTTTCTAGTTTCATGACAATAAGTTGTGTGTAAGTGTTTGGATCTCTCTGAAATTGTACTGCAAGGTACCATACCACAAAGGGAAGGCTGGGATTGATGATGGGGTAATTGCCTCAATATTTTAGGAATTAGGGGCCAAAAGGGCAAAAACAAGCATTTTTCTAGTTTCAGGACAATAACTTGTGTGTAAGTGTATGGATCTTTCTGAAATTGTACTACAAGGTTCCATATCACAAAGGAAAGCTGGGTTTGAGTTTGGGGAAATTGCCTAAACGTTTAGGAATTTAGGGGCCAAAAGGGCCAAAAACACATTTTCTAGTTTCAGACAATAACTTGTGTTCAAGTGTATGGATCTCTGAAATTGTACTGCAAGGTATCATACCACAAAGGAAGGCTGGAATTGAGTTTGGGGTGATGAATCATAAGGGGTTCAAAAATTTGGAGGGGGATTTTTTTTTTCCTTTTTTTTTCTTTTAAAATTTTCCATTTTAAGTTGGTTATTTCTGATTTATATTTAAAAGCAAATAATAATTATATGGTAGGAGATACACACCAAACAGGATGTGTAAATTATATAATAAGTATTGTGCAATAGCAAGAAATTTTCAATTGCACAGTATTGCACAATAGCAAGAAATCTTCAATTGCACAGTATTGCGCAATAGCAAGAAATATCCAATAGCACAATATTGCGCAATAGCAAGAAATTGTCAATTCTACAGTATTGCGCAATAGCAAGAAATATTCAATTGCACAGTATTGTGCAAAAGAAGATACTTCGTATAAATTGCTTATTTCTTGACCAATTTCAATGGGGTTTTATTCTTGAATTCTTGGGGTTCTTTAATATGCTGAATCTAACCATGTATTTAGATTATTGATTTTGGGCCTCGATATCAACTTTGTCCACATTGAGGTCAAAAGGGTCCAAAATTAAACTTTGTTTGATTTCATCAAAATTGAATTATTGGGGTTCTTTGAAAAGCCGAATCTAACCGTGTATTTAGATTCTTAATTTTGGTTCCGTTTCAAATTGGTCTACATTAAGGTCCAAAGGGTCCAAAATTAAACTTAGTTTGATTTTAACAAAATTGAATTCTTAGGGTTCTTTGATATGCTGAATCTAAACATGTATCTGATGTTCAGTAGTTGTCGTTTGTTGATGTGGTTCATAAGTGTTTCTCGTTTCTCGTTTTATATAGATTAGACCGTTGGTTTTCCCGTTTGAATGGTTTTACACTAGTAATTTTGGGGCCCTTTATAGCTTACTGTTCGGTGTGAGCCTAGGCTCCGTGTTGAAGACCGTACTTTGACCTATAATGGTTTACATTTATAAATTTTGACTTGGATGGAGAGTTGTCTCATTGGCACTCATACCACATCTTCTTATATCTATTTAGATTTTTGATTGTGGGCCCAGTTTTCAAGTTGGTCCAAATCAGGGTCCAAAATTAAACTTAGTTTGATTTAAAAAATTGAATTTTAGGGTTCTTTGATATGCTGAATCTAAACATGTATTTAGATTTTGATTATGGGCCCAGTTTTCAAATTGGTCCAAATCTCGGTCCAAAATTAAACTTTGTTTGATTTCAACAAAATTGAATATATGGGGTTCTTTGATATGCTGAATCTAACCATGTATTTAGATTATTGATTTTTGGGCCCCGATATCAACTTTGTCCACATTGAGGTCAAAGGGTCTAAAATTAAACTTTGTTTAATTTCATCAAAACTGAATTCTTGGGGTTCATTGATATGCTGAATCTAACCATGTATTTAGATTTTGGATATTGAACCATAATAGGTAAATGTCCAATTTAAAATTTTAAGTTCTTAGACCACATTCATACTGTGTCAGAAACCTATGCTGTGTCAAATATTTAATCACAATCCAAATTCAGAGCTGTATCAAGCTTGAATGTTGTGTCCATACTTGCCCCAACTGTTCAGGGTTCGACCTCTGCGGTTGTATCAAGCTGCGCCCTGCGGAGCATTTTATTTTATCTTATTTTTCTATTAAGTATAAGATAAAGTTCATTTATAGAAAAATATAGCGAAATCCTATATTAAGAAAAAATTTGATTTAGACCTGCGAGTCCCCTTAATTTAACAAAATAGTTCACTGTACAGCCTTTGACAATGAGCAAATCCTATACCCGACAGTGGTTTTAATAACAGCACAACATTTTAACAAATTGTAGACATTTGTTGCAATGGGCTTAACTCAAAAGACTGCAACAAGGAACCAAACAACAACCGGTAATATGTAAATCATAGACACAAAGCACTGAAATAAGAGTACTAACAATGAATATTCAAATGAAAGTTTATCAAAATGTTCATAAACATGATAAAATAGCCATTTTATTGCTGTATTTCTCTTCACTGATAATTTTTGAGTTTTGTGTATTTGTAGGTCAGACATCTCGGTTTTCATGGTCATCATTCAACAGATCAATACTGAACAGAAAACTTAAAGTTGATATTTTTCTCCATAGTGCGACTTTTTCATTAATTTGAAATAGAACGTGTTTTTCCTACATTTATTAGAAAGAAGAAATTTCAACATAATGACTTTAAACAAAAGGAGTCATATCATCACGATCATAGATGCACAAGAACTTGATCATGTAAATGCAACAATGTAATTATCAATTGAAAGAAGGAACGAATGAAAAAATATTAGTATGTTGTTGTCCAAATAAACTTGCTTTGTCTTCTCATTTGAATCGCTCCAACCAATAAAGATGTACGGAGGAAGATCTTTGAAGAACAGATTGAAAAATGTGTTGTCTAAGAATTGCAGGAACATTCTAGTGGATGAAATAATTTATTGACTTGACTCTTATATAGTGGACTGAATAATTGTACATAGCAAGCAGTGAAAAAGAAAACTAAAACTTTAACAGAAAAAGTGTTTATATTATAAATTTGCAAATATAAGCATAATATTATGTACACCACAGAGGTATATAATTCAAATTGTTTGCATATTCATGTATTGCAATGAAACTATAACAAAGAAAACCTTACCTCATGAAAAGAGTAAACTTTTCAGTCAGAATATGAAACATTTTGTTTTCATTTCTATTTTCATAATAAAATAAACAAGACAGATTTCAAAACAATATTTTTCATTTATTTAGACATGTCATCATTTTGTTTCAGTGAAAGGACTTTACTCTTTGACCATAAATATTATTATGCATTCCAAAATAAGAATAATCTTTATTGTCATATAAACAAATAAAAACATGTTTGTGACAAAATGAAAAAATAAATATATATATATATATATAAAAATATAAAAACTTGTATACATTTAAAACTTTTACTACCAAACAGCATTCATTGTAACATACACATTACTGTATATTTATATCTATATATTTATAATTTGAATCCCATAGGATTTTATTTTGTCCCATGGGATATTAAAATCCCATGGGATAATTATAGTCCCATGGGATTTTTTGTCCCATGGGACAACAAATATCCCATGGGACTACAATTATCCCATGGGACCAAAAATCCCATGGGATTTAACCAAAATCCCATGGGATAATGGTCAATCCCATGTTTTTATAAATCAAATAGCAAAATAAATATAATAGTAACAGTAGAAAACCAATGAAATTATTGAATCCCATGTAATTCCGCACATTTTGGTTATATACATGACACTGTAGCTCTTATTTGAGGCGGCGGCGGATTTGCAAATGAGTGTTTTGCAAATTAAAAGTGTCCAGTGTTAGTAGACAAAAGGTATATGTTAACAAAGAATACAAAACATTTACCATTACAAACCGAACCACAGATTGTGAAAAAGTGATGCGTCATAAAATCGACATAACAAGCAGGGCGTAGCTGCCGTTAGGCACTTTAGGCACGTGCCTAAACATAATTTTTTCACAAATATTTTTTGTATTAAAAAGCTAATGACAACGTTATCTGTAGATACACGTGAAGTTGTCAAATATCTTTGATTATCAAATGTAATTTGTACACTAGTCTATCATCCTTATTGAATGGAGTATTGGGTAGAATTGTATGTACATTATATTCCACCTTGAATAGAAACTAAAACTAGAACTATGGTTCATATCATTTCACTTCTACCAACAAATACTGAATGAGCCTCCACATGCTTAAAACCATGACATTTTATTCTTAGATCCATGATTTTTATTAGTTGTTGTTGGCTTTCAACTAGCTTTTTCCACTTGGTCTTCATCCGATCTACAATAAAATCCTTGTCAAAGTGGGGCGTCCGCTTGGCTGTGCGGCATGTATAAATATGCTGTCTTGTCTGGTCAGAAAGGGACGTTAACTCCGATGCCTAGTGTATAGAAAATGCCACGCTTTTGCACGGTAAGAACACTTGCAACAACTCTTTGAGGGGTCCGTAGGTGGTCTGCTGAAAGACAAAATTTCTGTCCCTATCCAATAAACCATCATTTACCATTCTCAGCTACGCGTCGCTAGGTAAACTCAATTTGCGACAGTAAAATCTACGTTTTACGAAGGCCAAGCTTAAAATACAATACAGTTATCTCCTAATTTTCTAATGTCATTTTCAAATTTTCAAACCTTCATCCTGGATGACCACTATTACAGGACCTAGTGGCTACCTGTTGTATTTATTGTAAATTTGTTTTGTCCTGAACATGCATAACTATTTGCCACTGGACGTCAAGTTGGCAATCAATCAATCAACTGGTTTTCAGTAACTTCGAGTACTCTCAGATCTACGTATAATGACCATAATTATTCCTAAGGCTAAAGCAGGTAGGGATTTTACAGTGGAGGATATCAGAAAATATGAATTTCTTGACTTTTGTCACGATAGTATGAGTAGAACCGAACTTCTGCATTGGGAATCAACTGTGTGTGAGTGTATGTGTTTGTGTGGCCGGGGTGAAAGTTTAAGAATCAAAAGATGGATGGTCGATGTCTAGCCCAAAGGATAGTATTATTATATATAGTAGTCTCAGTGTTTACGTGCCTATTCTTATAATGAAGGATCGTCTATATGTACTATCAATTAACGTATATATCAACTATCGTCAACCAGAAAGGAATAGATATGAAAATACTAAATAGGATGTACTACTTAATTAAAGGGCTACGCTGATCTACGCTGAGCAATGCATATTGTCAGAAGTCCATTACTAGACGAAGTGTGCAACCTGTGCTATATAGTAAGGCGATCACGATGTCCCTTTATCAGTGGAAAGCGCCATTGGTGGTCCCTCAAATCTCGTTTTATAACTATGGAATCATGCGTAAAATATTATCATCGAACAGATAGCTGTTAATAAGTCTCCTTGAGCGTTTGATTAATTATCAGTTTGGTGTAAATGAAGTCAGCCGACTTAGTGCGGTGGTTTCTTATTGCCAGTTAGTTAACTTCTTCATTTTAATTCAATATTAAAATTTTAGAAAATGATATAAAATTTTATAA
The DNA here is from genome assembly GCA_017311375.1 of Mytilus coruscus. NCBI lineage: Eukaryota > Metazoa > Mollusca > Bivalvia > Mytilida > Mytilidae > Mytilus > Mytilus coruscus. Next base: position 59,073,514 of record CM029608.1, on the reverse strand, counting down.
ACGAATTCATTTTTCATCGCGCAAAGGCAAATGAGAACTATAAAATCTGCCGTGTCGGACTTAAAATGTATCGCCTATCATCTAAAAGATGTAGTCGTTTTGTCAAAATAAAGTCATAACTGTCTCCTCTTTTAAATAGAACCGCGTTGTGTTGACGAATTATGTCTCGGTCATTTACGGCACCAAGGAAGCTATATAAATATATACGGTGATGAATAAGCAAAAGACAGGGTTTTTTCTTCGCTTCTACAGAAAAACAATAATATCCGACCATTTGTTGCTTCAGATGACTTCGAAACAATTTCGAATTTCAAAAGTCTCTTGTTTTTTTACCTTTTTTAAATTAAGAGACATACTTTTCTCATGTTGTCCGTCATTACGTTCGCTATCACAAGATCACGGTATACGGTAAAATTTATATGTCGAACGCACGTGTTGAGAACTGCATTTTTACATGTATTTTAACGGATAAATGTAACAATATCTGACTGAAATGATAACCTCTATTCGTCCACACTATCACCAAGGTAGTATTACCGTCAAGATCTCAGTTACGCAGGATCGAAGATATTCGAAATTGAAGAAAGGCCATACAATTATTTCACCCTCCTTTTCAAAATTGAGGATACAATTTGTTAATTTTGCTAAAATGGTTATATCTACAGAAACCCTTGTAACTTAAAAAATCTTATTTCTTGAAATTTGTAAATCGTAACATACATTCTTAAAATAAATATAATATAATGTTTATTCCTATTAAACCGTCATTCCTAATACGTACAGTGTTACTTGTACTGTTTATGAATACACAATTTTCCGACCTAATTTTTCCTTGCCAACTTTTTAATGGCAAATTTTTCACAATTAACTCTAAAACCAAACGTTTATTGTATTAAGAAGTGAGGTTTTGTTATTTCGTTTGACAATTTTACTTCCTTATAATTGTAGTTTTAAATTGATAAATTATGCAAACATTTTTATCGTTTAATATTTAAACCATCATCATGACTCATGACACTATATAATATCGCATCTAGGATCTGCTATTCATTAACAAGTCGATGGTCAAACATTATATTCAACTGTGTGCTAATTAATGTATAGGGTGTTTTGAATAAATTATCTCTACCCAGAATGCATCACAAAAATTTGGCCATTGATTTTGTTACTAATAATAGCAATCTCGCTCAAATACCGTTTCAATCACAGTTGGAAGTACGGGGACAACGTGATCGCCATACTATATAGCGGGTTGCACACTTCGTCTAGTAATGGACTTCTGATATTGTAAATAAACATATATTTTTTTAGATTTCCGATCGTACTGCGCTAATTCACCAGATGTTATTGTAAAATTATTTATAATTCTTCGAATTTTCTTCATGTATATTATCATGATAAAATAACCAGTAAATTTAATACTTTTGTACACAAAATTTTGCATCTATAATGCTGAAAACCGTTTCCTGTCGTGGGCATCGCCCCCCACGAACCCCTACAAGGGCTCTGCCCTGGACCTGCTGGGGCCTTTAGCGGCCCCAGACCCCTGCCGCAATTTGTGCCTACAGTTGATCGGATACCTAGCTACGCCGCTGACAAGTTATATCTCTCTGATCCTATATAAGCTAGCTAAAGATTTCTGATTTTTTATCGTACCAGGCTATCAATAAAATTAATGATTTATTTTTGTCGCGATTTTTTTTTTTTTTTATATAAGCTTAAAATTAAAATGAATGACAAATGCTTTCAATCTGACTAGTTCGTTTTCTTTCTCCCGGATCAAATTTTTTTCAGAAAAATAATAACCCCTTTAATGGTCGTCCCTATGAACAAATTACATGAGAAGCTATATGAGCAAATGGGATTTTTTCATATTTGAATGATTAGATTTGTTAAAGATATTATAAATACATGTACATGTATACCTTAAGATTAATAAAGTTGAATAACGACAACTAGAAACCTATAGTACAAATGTATATTAACCAGTAAAATGCAATATACTGTATAATAAAATATATAATTCAAGTGTTTCTTACCGATTAAAAATGCCGTTAAAACACTTTAATTTTAGGGGTACGTCTAAACACTGCTCAGGACCTCCTGAGTGCACCCAGGACTCTTTATAGTTATCGTATGTGCACACATGACGGATATATGTATTCTTTGCAATCTGTTGATTTTAGTGGTAAATTTTGGTAGATTTTGAAAACAAACTTCGAGAGATATTTATTATTTTTATAAGATAATGGCACGTGTCATTGATTACACAACTACTCAGTTTTGATTATCCAATCAACAAAATTGATTGGATTATCCTAATTGCTTATGAATATCATGTTATTAGTACAGTGTTTTGAATTAAATTGAATTAAACATTTAACTTGTTTCGGAATTGTTTTATGTTACATGTATTAAATTTACTTTATGCGTAGTGCATTTTATGATTATGAAGAAAATAAAACTCCCTTTCAATGCATTTTAATACAGTTTCTCTTATGACCGTGACCTGTTATATATTTCTTGCATGAAGACATATTTCTCGTATCACACTGCTCGGAGTGTGATACAAAAAACTCAATTTTGATTATTAGAAAATACCTAAATATGATAAATGACAGAAACTGAGAGGAAAACGGAGATAAATTAATATTTCAGAATTTATTTAAATTCATCCAAGGCTTGCAATACTGGACAAGTACAATTTTAATAAGAAATAAAATCTTACTATATGATTGATTGATTGTTGGTTGCTTAACGTCCAGTGGCAAATATTTCATGCATATTCAGGACGAGAACAAATTAACAATAAATACAATAGGTAGGTTCTGTAATAGGGGCGTCCGGGATTAAGGTTGGAGAAATTTAGACTGCCACGGGAAATGAGGGTATATTGGAGAGGGACAGAAATTTAGCCTTGCAACAGCTAGGTCACCTACGGACCCCTCAAAGAGTTGTTGCAGGGTTCTTAACGTGCAAAGAGCGTGGCACTCTCTTTACACGAGGCATCGGATTTAACGTCCCATTCTCCTTGGGGCTCTTACCATATGAGATTTGATCATATGAAAATCTTATTTTGATAAGTACAGCAAGTTCAAGAAATGTATTACTGGACAAGAATGTTTTTTTTTTTTTTTTTTTTTTGCATAAACAGTCTAACTAAGATTTAGATCTTTGAACACAAAATTTCTATTGAAATTGGTAGATGGCAAAATAATCAGAGAGAAAATTGTATTTGTACTTTATGAAATTCCGGTGGTATTGGCGTCAAGTTTCATTATGTTTTAGAATGTTCGGCAATAGACAGAAGTAGACAAACGCTGTTAAAACGGGGTTTTGATCCCCAAGGACGACACATTTGACAATAAACGTTATCGATATATTTTTTAACGTTTTCAAATGAAATAAATTGAAAGGAAAATTTCCCGACTTTGTGAAGATTTCTCAATTGGCTTCAATAATTACAAACAAAACGAAAAGTTTATTTAACATTTTGCAATTCAGTATGTTTATCATTTTCAAAAGAAAACTTTTTGTTTGCCAAGTTTACTTGTATGTGTTTATTACCATCACTAATTACAGTGACACTCCTAATTATTGAAGATCAAACGACCTAATCAACATGATAATTGGTATTGAATGTGACCATCGGTCATGCATATCCCAAAATACGGCGCGTGCCGATAAAACTTAAATAAATTCTCAAATATTGAATTGATTTTATGAAAACAAAATTATAAGATCAAAAATTAAATTATCTATCGAATGCATACCCTTAACGCACACTAAAACATCTATTACATGTCCTGAGTGCACTTTTATGTTCTGAGTGCACTCAGGAGGTCCTGAGCGGTTTTAGACGTACCGTAATTTTAGTGACCAAATAAGGCTAATACAATGACCAGGTGTTTAGTGTTCGGTGACTCGCATCGGCTCACACTTTACATGTATCAGACAATTTAACAAAAAGCTAATTGCCAACCCAATCAAGGATGTCCACCTCGGCTCTAAATCACATGTTACAGTCGGTTGAAAATTACCTGTGTATATTTAGTTCTAACTTTTAATCTAAAAATAATGCATGCACAAGCTGTACATGTTTGCACATTTTATTTCTACAAATTACCAAACTATTTCAACTCTCTTCTCGAATGTACTTTTAAGGATTATGATACAATGTAAAAATGGGGTTAAAATAGTCAGTTTTAAAACATGTTATCGTGTTACCATTAAAAATACAAACTACAAGAACTGCACATAAGTTTCAAAGGTAGGCTTTCCATGAAGATTATATAAAATAAGATCATGATAAATTGTATGTATACCTATGGAAGATTTGCATGTACTTTCACGGCTCTGTTTCACGGCAATGGCTGCATGACTGCATTATCTATAGACAACACGTTGATGATCATATTTTTGCCAAATTGAAATTATCCCACACCAAATTTCCTCTTTTAAACACTTATTTCCTAAATGAATTCATATTATACACAGACCTTGCTGAGTGAACATGTTTAACTTGAGTTAGAGACTCTAAATAATTCTAATATTTTTAAAACATCTTCACTAAAAAAAATCACAGTATATCAGCTTCAGGTGTTACGGTGTATATATAAATATATACTTACTTTGAGCTTCAAAACATAATGTCATTTCATGAAAATGATCGATTGACAATTGCTTAAGGTCCAGTGGCAATATTACATACATGTTCAGAATTTTTTTTATAAAAATAAAATGGGCGTTGATGACAGATATTTCATTGTTTCCGTTAGATTAATTCTCAACTGTTATACACTATATGGGTAAACCTGTCTACTGTCTATTGACTGTATGTTGGTCTTGTGATGTCTTCTGCATATTGTTTTCGTGGGGTTGCTGTCTTTTCACTTATACCCAATATATTCTTACAAATGTACATTGAATTTCATACTTGTCGGGTTGTTAAAATAATTGAATGTCGTGGTAACGAGCAGTATTTTAGATTTTAAAGTATAAACGTGGAATAAAAACTTTACATACTTGGACAATGCTCATTTTCTTGATCAATATAACTGACAAATAAAACCCTTAAAATTCGATTCATTTTACTGTTAATTTTCAATGAAAAGAACAATCTAAACACAACACGTGAGAAAATAAACGAAAGCTTCAAACAAAAGTGTACATTATATAATAATAACATATTTCAGACTGTCTGGTGGAAGAGTAAATGTTGATATTTGGTTTAACGTAAACAGAAACATTAGTTCATCAATATTATCATTTATTATACATAACCGCTGGCAGTGACATTTTATTTAAAATATAAATAAGATGTTGTATGATGCCAATAAGACAAATTTCAATCAGAGTTTCAATGACAAATATATCAGCAATTATATGCCTTCAACCAATACAGACATGTACAGACCGAATAATCTGTCTCTTGTGTGTTTATACTTGTCATTTCATATTTAATTTGTCCACCGACCAGAGGAGGGACGACATTCTGCATACGGCACGCATATTGGACTTATACTATCGATCGGTCGCAGTCACCTGGACAATGGAAATTTGTTGGATGATATTATACACATAAGCAATAATATACAGTTGTGATGATTATATAATATACATACATGTATACATAATAATTGAATTTGGTATTTGTCATTATTTGCCGGGCATATACGAATTTATCCCTTTATCAAACTGCTTTTTTCCGGGTGCTTTTTGTACGGCATGGACATTATAATTGAATACTCGTTTATTAAAGTAATTTAACAAATTTTGGGTTTTATTTTGGTCAAAATTTTATTTTATACAAAATTATAAATATTAGACTCTTTTTTTTCATTTGTCATTAAAAAGAGAAAAATACCAGAAAACAAGTAAAGAACGAAGCCAACCAATATCCAAATTAAACATGTAATTTAAAAACAAAAGCTATCTTACATGTTTTGATTTGTTTTTTTTTCGGGGGTAATCATTTTATTTCAATTATCTTGAATATCTAAAATACACAATACATGGTATTTGTTGCTAAGGTTTACGTATTTACGTATTTACTCACGGATTTGACCACTATTTTTGACATTTTATTTGAAAATTGTCGTTTTTAGCGACTCATTATGCAGCAACGAAAGGAGACTTAAGGAGCCTTTTATGTTTTATGCTGTATAAACAATATTCTTTAACTGTTATAAATTTCGTTTTTTTACTTGCTAACTAACGAAGTATTAATAAAAGCTTGTGTCTAGTATTTTACAGACCTCGAATAAAAATTCCTGTCATTACGAAACATAATCTTTATAGATACAATTTACCAAAAGAAGTAAAAATACATTACAGTTTTTATGTAAAAGTTATTTTCGATCATCAATATTTCTTTCCATTTGAAAACTTGCTATATTTTTATGATTGCAATAGAGTATATTTGATATTAAAACATGAACAAATATACATTGCAAATTGAATGATATTCAATGAATTTTAATCTCATAAAACTACATGTCATAATGAAATTTACGGATTTTACAATAACAAAGTCTAATTGTCAAGTCCGATTTAATCAATTGAGTATACATTTTTAAAGGTAAAAGCTGTAGAATTTTACCGAAAGCCGTTAAAGCTAGGTAAATGTGTACGCAATTCCGAGAACAGAGTTGATTTTAATTGTAATTTATGATCAATTAACCGTCAAATATATTTTATTTTTGACAATTGAACAAAGCAAACAAATTTTCACGGAAGGACATGAATACAATTGAGAAATCAGGGTATTACAAACAAGCTCGAATAAAGGGAGACAAACCTTATGAATCTGCACAAACAATTTTATGTCAAAATTGATAGATTTACCTGGTACTGGATGCTACTGAAAATTCCCAATCAACTATTTTATCGATGAACTGACGTGTACTAAAATGTACTTAACAGTACTGGATTTAACGCTACGGGTTTTTTCTTAATTACCTAAACCAGTACTGACTGGTACTTAATCGATCGCGATAGTTAGTGTACTGAACATGTACTGAACAACTGAAAAAGATCTTGACATTTTTCCTTGCGGTAAATTCAGGCATTTAAGAGTTGTTCAGTTTAAAATGACCGTTTCAGTAGTAAAACCCGTTACTAGTGATAAGAATGAAATTTTAAGTTCATCTCCATTCAAGTCCATGTGCCCCACAGAGAGTCATATAGTTAACAAACATATCATAACCACATCACAGCTTAAGGCTTCTTCTGAACATTTGAAGGTCCCTACTATGTATTAGTTACCTAAACTACACAAAAGACAAGTAAAATATCGTTTCATCTCGGCCTCTAGTAAGTGTTCTACAACTAATCTTTCAGTGTTTTTAACAAGTTCCTTAACTACTATCAAAGAGCTTATCATACACTATTGTAATAAAATATATGAAAATAGTGGAATTAACTATTTTGGAGTGTAAAAATTCTTTGGATTTTTAGATAAATTACGTGCTTTTGATGGTCCTTTTGATTCTGTTGACAGTTTTGATTTTTCTACTCTTTACACTACACTTCCACACAATCTTATTAAACAAAAGTTGTCCTATTTAATTAAATGGTCGTTTGGTAAATCTGAATGCAAACATATTTGCTGCAACTCATTTACAATCTTCTTCTCTAATTAGAAAGGTAAATATGCTAGATATACTTACTGGAGGTGTGATGAGATGATTGAAGCTGTTAATTTTCTCCTTGATAATATTTATGTACGTTTCAGCAGCAAAGTTTATCGACAGGTTGTCGGTATTTCTATGGGCACTTATTGCGCCCTTTAATAGCAGACTTGTTTTGTACAGTTATGAATCACAGTTTATGACCAAACTTAGTAAAGACCCGTCTAAATTGCATTTAATTGATAAATTCAACAACACTTACCGTTATTGTTATGAACAGAAATATCGACTTTTAATTTTAGCCAACAAAGACACAAATCAATAATAAAATTTAACAATATTTATTATACACTAGTTTACAAGAAGTATTACACAATGAGTAATGTCAACTTAACTGTCAAAATATGAGTCCAATCTTTTCTTTATCCGGAAATCTTCTCGGGATCCACAGAATATTATATCCAATAGGTCACAATCTAGTATGATGTAGTTTTCAATAAAAGTGTCAATCCAACTGCTGAGAATGTTGATGTCTATGTCTATCGATGTCTAAGTCTATCTATGTCTCTGTCTAAATCTCTATATTCAACTAACTTTTGGGTCTGCATTTAAATACTCAAACGGAAATTTCTAGACAACGCTAGAAATATAAATTACGCATCTTTTGTTATGATCATTCTGGAAACGTTATGTAAGTGAAATAGAAAGTTCTAATCATTCCATTAGTATCAATGATTGTTCCAGTGATTTCTAAACTGCATAGTTGTAACACAATGTATTTTATTTTGTACACAATGTAAACATGTAAACATTCTTAGGCCACACAAAACAAGTAAGGCCAACTAAATAAATATAATAGTTACAATATCATAACACCTCCCCTTAAAAAAGTTTGAGTGTAACAAAACTTTTCATGAATAATATGTACAAAAATACATAGCAATATATAGTAAGTATTTTCAAAATACACAGTATATACACATTGTTTTAATAAGTTCTAGATAAAGCATCTACTATTACATTATCTTTACCTTTAATATGTTTTACAATAACATCATATTCTTGTAACAATAAACTCCACCTAGTCAATCTCTGGTTCTTGTTTCTCATTTTATGTATGAAGGTGAGAGGATTATGATCAGTATAAACAAGAATAGGATGCACAGTGGGATTTAAATATACATCAAAATGTTAAAGTGCAGACAACAGTGCAAAACACTCTTTTCAATAGTTGAATAATTTTTCTGATGTTTATCTAATTTCTTAGAAAAATATGATATAGGTTTTCAACATTATCATCTGTTTCCTGATATAAAACAGCTCCAACTCCTACATCGCTTGCATCAACGGCAAGTTTAAATTGTTTTCAATGTCTGGAGTGATCAGAACTGGATTATTAATTAAAAGTGATTTGCTATTTTCAAAAGCGTTTTGACAATTTTCACTCCAGATGAATTTAGAATCTTTCCGTAAAAGATGAGTCAATGGTTGAACAACAGTAGCAAAATTTGAACAAAATTTTCTGTAAAATCCAATCATGCCTAAATATCTCATAAGTTGTTTTTATTTGTAGGAGGAGGAAATTTAGTAATTGCATCTACTTTAGCCGTAATAGGTTTCACTTGACCTTGGCCAACTGTATGCCCTAAATAATCAACAGTGACCTGGCAAAATTCACTTTTACCAAGATTTACAGTCAAATTTGATTGTGACAATCTATCAAAAGTATCATATAAATGTGTTAAATGTTCTTCCCAGCTATCACTACATACAATAAGATCATCAATATAAGCATAACAACAGTCTAAATCTTTTATAACATTATTGATCATTCTTTGAAATGTAGCTGGAGCACTTTTCATGCCAAACGGCATTACAGTATATTGAAATAAGCCGTCTGGTGTGACAAAAGCTGATATTTCTCGAGCTCTCTGTGTCAATGGGACTTGCCAGTAACCCTTCAATAAATCAAATTTGCTCACAAATTTTGCTTTTCCAATATTATCAATACAATCGTCTATCCTTGGAATCGGATAGGAATCAGATTTTGAAACAGAATTCAATTTTCTGAAATCAGTTACGAAACGAAAGGTTTTATCTGGTTTCGGCACAAGGAGACAAGGAGAGCTCCATTCACTGTTACTCGGCTCAATAATATCATTGTCAAGCATATATTTAATTTCTTGTCTCATAAATTCAAGTTTGAGTGGATTGAGCCGGTAAGGATGTTGCTTAATTGGAGAAGCATCACCTACATCGACATCATGACAAACAGCAGTGGTTTAATTTGGCACATCTGGAAAAAGATTTTTAAAAGAAAATACCAAAGCTTTTCTCTACGATCAAAAGACAGATGTGCAAGTTTTGAATCTAAATTTGACAAAATTTCTGAATTTTTCAATCTAACTGTCTCTTCCATAGTTTTAGAACTAAAAGGTGGTTCAATTATATCTGGTTTGTCATGATTGTTCTCCAATTTAATCATGGCTAAAGTGGCAACTGGTTTACTCTCACCTTCATTAGTACGCTCAAAATATGGTTTTAACATATTGAAGTGACACACTCTATTTTGTTTACGCCGACCTGGTGTTTTTACAATATAATTCAAATCATTGATTTTACTCTCTATGGCATAAGGACCACAATATTTAGCTTGTAATGGATGTCCAGGGACTGGCAAAATAAAAGTACCTTATCACCTGGCTCAAAACTCTGTCCCTGGCATCTTTATCATACCACATTTTCATCTTATTCTGAACAGTTTTAAATTGTTCTGAGCAATTTGACAAGCAGTATACAATTTTTCTTTAAATCTAGATACATAGTCTAGAAGATTCAAGTCAGTGTGTTCAGTAAGCCATTTTTCCTTAATCAATTTTAAAGGTCCCCTTACAGTATGACCAAATACCAACTCAAAGGGACTAAAACCAAGGGATTCTTGAACAGCCTCTCGGACCCTGTCAAATTAAAGACAAAAGTTCTAATCATGTTCTTCAATGTTTGATGAAAACGTTCTAAGGCACCTTGAGATTCTGGATGGTAAGCACTTGATCTATACTGAGCAATCCCTAACTGGCACACGACTTGCTGAAATAAACCTGACATGAAATCTGAACCCTGGTCGGACTGTATAGACTTTGGAAGTCCTACTAGCGTGAAAAATTTGATCAGAGCTTTGACAATACTAGGTGTCTTGATATTCCTTAACGGAATAGCCTCAGGAAAACGAGTGGAGGTACACATAATCGTCAATAAATACGCATTTCCAGTCTTGGTCTTCGGTAAAGGTCCAACGCAATCAATGAGTACTCGGCTGAAAGGTTCTTCAAAGGCTGGAATAGGCCGAAGTGGTGCTGGTGGTATTTTCTGGTTAGGCTTACCAACAACCTGGCATATATGGCATGATTTGCAGTATTCTGCGACATCATTTCTAAGTCTTGGCCAGTAGAAATGCTGCAAGATCTTAAGGCAAGTCTTCCTTATACCTAAGTGTCCAGCCAAGGGGGTGTCATGGGCAAGACCAATAATGTCTTGCCTATAGATTTTAGGCACCACCACTTGGTATACCACTCTCCATTCCTCCTCTGGGGTAGCATCAGGGGGCCTCCACTTTCTCATTAAAATGCCGTCTTGATGGTAATAGCATTCGGCCACTTTGTCTGCTTCTTCCTGTGGTTGAGCCCTCTTGCAGAGCTGAAGAACCTCAGGGTCTTTATTTTGTTCTTCGACAAATTTCCTTCGGTCTAATGAATGGCTGTTTACGTCTGGCCATGGCATAATTACATTCTTGCTAATGCTAGGTGGTCTTATTACGGCCTTCTCTGAGCTACCGGGACCTTCAATGTTGGTTATAAAGGTGTCAGAAAGGTCCATGTAATCAAACTGGTCTTCTTGCAAATCCTCATTTTTTGTTTTCCAGCAATCGCCCTAGTAACGACACAAGCTGGATACAGTTCAGCATCATCTTCAGGTGATTTAGCATCCACCACCGGTTCACTGGTAACAATTGGTTCAGCAACCACTTTGTTCTTAGCTAGATCATTTCCTAGCAATAATGAAACACCCTCAACAGGGAGATTAGGACGAACACCCACAACAACTGGTCCAGTTATCAAATCTGACTTCAGATAAATACGATGGAGGGAACATCTATACAACCTAACTCCACACCTTGTAACAAAACGGAGGCACCAACAGAAGTCTCCTCGGACAAAGGCAACACACCTTCTAACAATAAAGACTGAGAAGCTCCAGTGTCCTGTAAAATCATAATAGGCTGAAGAGTAGTATTATCAACAATAGAAACAAACATCAGACATAAAAGGTTTATAATCCTCCATGTAATCACAAAACTGGACTTAAAAGCCTGACTCGCAGGACATTCCAAGATATTGGCAACACGGGGTGTCGTACAAGCACTGGTCTTGGGCTTATTATCTCTTTCATTCTTCTTCTGGAGTCTAAAACAATCAGCCATCAGGTGACCATTCTTCTTACATTAAGCACAAGTCAGTGACTTCTTCTCAAAAGTATCAAATTTTGGACTAGACATATTATAACTAGACTGGCTCTTATTCTGTGCAACAGGCTTACTATCAGTACGCTCAGTGCTTTGATTCTTGTAATTTCCACTCAAGTATTAAAATTTTGACCTTTGAAACTTCTTTTATGTGAAAGGGTATAATTATCGGAAATAACAGCTGCATCTTGCAATGTCTCAACAGTTTTGTCATCTAAATGTGTTTTAAGTCTAAATGAACACACTGCTCGAACTCTTCTAATAACATCAACTGTCTTAAATTATCAAAATTTTTATTTATTTTCTTTGACGTAAGCCATTTATCAAATAGATCTTCTTTTCCCTAGCAAATTCAACATAGGTTTGTGAATCAAACTTTTATAAGACCTAAATTTCTGTCTATATGCTTCTGGCACTAGCTCATAAGCTTTCAAAACTTCCTTTTAACCGTGTCATAATCAGAACTATTTTCGGATGAAAGTGCTGAGTAAATTTCAGCGGCCTTGCCCTCAAAAACACTTTGCAGCATTGTAGTCCAAAAGGCTTCGGCCATTTCAAATTATTGAGCAATTTTCTCAAACTGTGGAAAAATTTGTCAACTGTTTTTCACAAAATTTGGGAACCAAACGTATGTTTTTGCTGCATCAAAATTAAGATGTTCTGATTTTGACTGGAATTTAATGTTGCTTTCTTCTTTTGCCATTTCAATTTTCATTTTTCAATCTCTAACCTTTCTCTCATTTCAAGTTCTGCCTGTTTTAATTTCAATTCATCTTGTTTTAATTCAAATTCATCTTCTTTTTCTTTTTCTCCATTTCTAACCTTTTTCTTTTTCTTTTTCTCCATCTCTAACCTTTCCTTCGTTTCAAGTTCTGCCTGTTTTTCTTCTTTTTCCAATTTTTTATTTTGATTTCGTTTTCCAATTGTTTTAATTTAAATTCATGTTCTAATTCAAGCTGTTTTAATTTGGTAGCAACATTTTCGACCTTAAGTTCAAGAGCCTCTTCACCAAAATTTCTGAGTCAACTAATTTGTCTATTACCAAATTGTTTATAATTTGTTTTCTCATAGATACTCTAAAGTCTAATTTCAGATGTTTAGCAAGCAACACTAATTCCTCTTTCTTTAAATTATCAACCCCTACCAGGTCTGGCGTTTTCAAAATTTACCGGCATCAAATGCCATATTGTAGAATTTTGTTGGCTAGTTCTAATAAATTTTGATAAGATATTAACGATCTCTCGGACTTGAGCCCCAATTTCTGTTATGAACAGAAATATCGACTTTAATTGTAGCCAACAAAGACACAAATCAATAATAAAATTTAACAATATTTATTATACACTAGTTTACAAGAAGTATTACACAATGAGTAATGTCAACTTAACTGTCAAAATATGAGTCCAATCTTTTCTTTATCCGGAAATCTTCTCGGAATCCACAGAATATTATATCCAATAGGTCACAATCTAGTATGATGTAGTTTTCAATAAAAGTGACAATCCAACTGCTGAGAATGTTGATGTCTATGTCTATCGATGTTTAAGTCTATCTATGTCTCTGTCTAAATCTCTATATTCAACTAACTTTTGGGTCCGCATTTAAATACTCAAACGGAAATTTCTAGACAACGCTAGAAATATAAATTACGCATCTTTTGTTATGATCATTCTGGAAACGTTATGTAAGTGAAATAAAAAGTTCTAATCATTCCATTAGTATCAATGATTGTTCCAGTGATTTCTAAACTGCATAGTTGTAACACAATGTATTTTATTTTGTACACAATGTAAACATGTAAACATTCTTAGGCCACACAAAACAAGTTAGGCCAACTAAATAAATATAATAGTTACAATATCATAACACCGTTATCTTGATGATATTTTTCGTTAAATAATCAAGAATTTTCTCAATATATTGCCGAAATTTACCCAAAGGAACTTACTTTAAATAAATCAGATTTAAACGGTAACAACTGTCCTTTCCTAGATTTAGATATTTCGGTTTTACACGGAAACCCAACACTAAAATTGTCGCCAAAAGGGACGATTTTTCGTTCCCTATTGTTAATTTTCCCTTTTTGGATGGTGATGTTCCTTTGGCACCATCTTACGGTGTTTATATTTCACAACTCGTTCGCTATGCCCGTGTCTGTTGTGACGTTTTTGATTTTAACGAACGTAATCTATGTATTACTGTTAATAATATTAAGCCAGGGATTTCGTTACCACAAATTACTTAAAACCTTTACTAATTTCTTCCACAAATATAAAGATTCGGTTTTGAAGTTTGGTTGTACCTGTAGAAAACTTATTTCAAACGGGATTGCACATCCTCATTTTTACGGCAATATTGTTTACTGTGCCCGGAAATTTAGAAACGATCCTGGTAAACTTATCGATCCTTTAAATAAACTTATTCTAAAAGGTTACCAATTCAACACTGTAATTAGATCATTAAATATTGTTTTTATTGGTACTAATATTGATTTTGTTATCAGTAAATTAAAAGCAAACTAAATATCATTGTTATATACATATGCACATTCATGGATCTACAATCTGTCGATACCTGTATCTTGGCATTGCACAAGGTCATGTTTTCTCTGACTGTTTATGACGTCTTTACACTAAATTCATTGGATGTTGGATGTGTACGGATTGATAATTTAGACTAGATGCATGATTTTTTTTATTAGTTGTTAGTGGCTTTGAACTAGCTGTCAGTAACTGCGAGTATTCTCAGATCTGTACTTAGTGTCTTTTGTTGTTTGGATGTACAAGTACCCGGCCACATCCACTTGTATTTGTAGTATTTTTATTTTTATCCATCTGATGAGTTAAGCCTCTTTCAACTGATTTTTATAGTTCGTTCTTATGTTGTACTGTTAAACCACTGTCCCAGGTTAGGGGAAGGTTGGGATCCCGCTAACATGTTTAACCCCGCCACATTCTGTATGTATGTGCCTGTCCCAAGTCAGGAGCCTGTAATTCAGTGGTTGTCGTTTGTTTATGTGTTACATATTTGTTTTTCGTTCATTTTTGTACATAAATTGGGCCGTTAGTTTTCTCGTTTGAATTGTTTTACATTGTCATTTCAGGGGCCTATGCGGTATGGGCTTTGCTCATTGTTGAAGGCCGTACGGTGACCTATAGTTGTTAATTTCTGTGTCATTTGGTCTCTTGTGGATAGTTGTCTCATTGGCAATCATACTACATCTTCTTTTTATATTTAGAACCTCAGTTTATAATGACTGGTGGATGTTTTACACTGGACCCGGATAGAAAACCCTAGTGTTTTTTGTTGGTGGATAAAATCACTGGGGATTTTCTTCCTCCGGATAAAGTACACTGGCGGAATCAAACCACTGTTACACCAACAGATATGGTAAATGACTCTTGGTAAAAAAATCCCGATAAAATGTAAATAGCACAACTCCAAACACTTTTTACCACAGCAGTGTATATGATTAACTCTAGAAAAACATAGAAAGTGCACGAACTATGAATTCTGTATGTAAATGAACCTTTGACCTATAATGGTTTACATTTATAAATTTTGACTTGGATGGAGAGTTGTCTCATTGGCACTCATACCACATCTTCTTATATCTACCTATGGAAAGTTTTTTCTACTAGGCCACACAAAAACAACGACAGCCATAAATACGTGGATGAACATTTAATCTAATATTTTTGACTTTGAAGACTTTGGTGATTTTTATATATCATACAACTGGTTTATAACTTATTGACTACAAACTGAAAAACAAAATATTAATCTTATACATATATGTGGTTGTTTCATACCTGAGTAGATGAAGGGAGGCGACTCCGATGAAACTTACTCAAAACCCCATTAAACATTAAAAACGTCGACGTCGCAAATCTTCAAGGCCATCACCGTCGTCGCAAGTTGTGGACAAGCGACAACGGACAAACCGTGAAACAAGTTCTGAATCGGAATTATGTGTCACTGACAGCGATTCAGAAAGATCAGATTACAATTCTAGTGAAAAAGACAAAATAAGTGTTTCATCAGACTTGCTACCTAAAGTATCCCTTACTGATGGTGATAAAGTAAGGATAGCCAAAACTGTTAAGCAGTTACTGAAAGACGATATCGAGAAGACAGTCGAAAGGGTTGTAAATGAAAAACAAAAAACACCTAATAGACAGGATAAGCGAGATCGAAGAAAAAAAATGTATACTGGAATCAACCCTTACAATAAAAACAAACCAGTTAAACGAGCTACATGCAAAAAACACTTAACTACAACAAAAGGTTGACGATTTCGAATAGCATAGTAGAAAAGGTCTTCTTAGTTTCAGTGGTGTACCTTCTTAAGAGAAGAAAATACTACAGAAAATGTTGTAGACATAGTAAAAAAATAGGAGTAAACATAATCGTCGAGGCCATTAACGTTAGCCATCGTGCAGGACAATAAAAGGAAAATGAACCGCGTCAAATCATTGCAAGTTTCCAAAAGCACGATATAAAAGTAGAAATTCTAAAATCGGCCAAAAAACTTAGAAAAACACCAGAAATTCAAAACATATGTATCAACCAAGACCTAACCAAGACGCGAGACGAAATAGCATTCAAAGCTAGAGCGTATGTGCGCAACCACAGACTCAAGGCAACCTGGGTGATTGATGGAAAGATCATGGTTACCGGAAGGACAACACCAAATACGTCGTCACACGTATGTATGATCTGAATGACCACGTTTTTCCAATCCGATAACTTCACTGAAATAAAAGAGTGTTTTTGTTTTTGGTTGTTTTTCCCCTTGTGTTCTCATTTTGGCACCCTACTACACCTCCCTCGAATTTCTACAATACTATTTTGTGATTAAAAGATCAGTCACGATGAAAATAAAATTACCATTTCATAAGTCATATAAAAACAAAGACAAAAGAAGATTGACTATACGTGTACAACTAATATAAATGATTGGAAATGTGTATTTATTTAAATACTACTAATATTATTATTGGTAAATAAGGGTGATACTTATTCACCTACAAGCGATGTTAAATTAGTTTAAAAGATCAAATGGAAAGGATGATCTCCTTTAAAAAGTTTAAGTGCAAGTCACTCTTTATTTTGTTTTTTGCTTTTGGCAGTCAACTCAAGCAAACAAATGTGAATCCATACATTAAGGAGGTTCGCTACTCTGTTTCAAAATAACAAGCTTTTCATAACACTAGTATATGTTGATAAGGGATTATTAAAGGAAACAAAAGAGCAAAAAATATATAGGTCAATGTGCTTGTTTTCGAGATATTAGCCATTGAAATTTTAGCGGGAAAATGTTCTCTTTGATTTTCATAGCTTTATCATTGACCAGTTCTCAAAAACAATTAAAAATAATAAGGATTTTATAAGACTTTTACAGATGGCTTATAATTATACATGTAAAAGATTTATAAAAAGAAAATGGGGTCAATGGGCAAAATTTTTAAGGCATTCAAATGGATAAGACCAGAGGATTCCGAAAATCTGACAAAATTCCAAAATATGACCAGCGAACATCCTTAACGTGATATATAGAAGGCCTCTAGATGTTCAAACACAGTTAATATTGTTTATTTTTTTCTAACAACACAACGATTTTTGGCACTGTTGTGGTAAAATCCTGTATTTCTATTCCATGTTCTACCCTTTTCATTTTGTATACATACTACTCTATTTTACTTACTTTTTTTCTCAGTCATCCACATCCTATTATTTTTTCAGTTGTTGACAGTCACTGTTGCCTCCCACATACGAAAATCAGTTTACAATCATTATTATATTATGAGCCCACTTAGTCCCCAAGAGTGTCCTATATTATACAAAGTATCTACAATAATACCGTTATGTCAAATGTTGACCTAAATACACATAAGGCACGCGTTGGGTCAAATTACTCGCGGTCTTCTCGATTACCTTAGCATCTACGCTTAACTCTAGACTAACTTGTAGTAATACTGATTATTGTAAATTATGAATCTCTTTGGTGTACTTTTATATGTTTTATGTCGAATAATATGCAACTTTGAAGTTACAAACTGTTATTTTATGCTTTATTTAATGTTAGATTGAACTATCACTCAAAACAAGTACACAGACCTGAAGATTTTCAGAACATGAATTTGAGCGTATTGTGACTTTACTGATGATCTTAAGGCAATAGTTATTGCCACGTGTTTTGGATGTTTAATCTTTGTATGGGGCTGGTTATATAGAAAAAATCCCGGTCCAACCGTAAATTCTACAAGTAGATGTAGTTGCTGTTCAGCACATACCGACACCTTGCTCTCTGGTAATCACTTTCTAACCTTTACATGTTTAAATACACAAAGTTTTTTAGCTGAGTAAAGCGACAGAGATATTTTGTTATTTACCGAAACCTGGTTCAATCAACATACTGATGACAGCGATATCAAATTGGAATCATTTAAGAAACCATACAGAACCGATAGAAATCATAAAGTAGGAGGGGTATGGCTATTTGTGTGAAAGAAAATATTTTAGTGAAGAAAACCTGAATTTAAAATAAACGGATTGGAATGTGTCTGGGTCTAAATACATGCTAAAGGAATTAATATATTGTTTGGGAATTTTATAGACCGCCATGTTCTGATAACCAAATCTGGGAAAAATTAACTACTCAATAGATCTCGCCATAAATTAAAATGCAGATAAAATCATAATATGCGGTGATTTTAACGATGACCAACTTAATCATGGCAAACAAAAGCTAGGAGAAATATGTAGCCAAAATAGCTTAATATACCAAATAATCACTGATGCTACATATTTTTGTGAAAGGTCAGTGTCGTTACTAGATCTTATAACGGTAAATGATCCCGATATAATTCTATACTCAGAAGTTGGTGAAAACATCCTTGAAAATTCTGTACGATATCATTGTCCTATAAGTGCAGTAATAAGTATCGAAAACAATTAACAAAATCCTTGAAAAGGAAAATTTGGCAGTACCACTTAGGCTATTATGATTTGTTTAAAACGAACTCCTTAAAATCAACTGGGATATTCTAATTGATAATCAAAACATAAATACCGTGGCAGTAAATATTACGGAAAAAATTCTTGAAGCGGCAGAAAATGAACAAACCCCAACAAACTGGTTCAGGTTAGGAAACATGACCCACCTTGGATGAATTCGAATATAAGAAAATGATTCGGAAGCGTGAGAGATTACATAAAAAGCAAAACTAACAAACATAGAAAATGATTGGATAAATTTTCGCCGAATAAGAAATAAATGCATAAGCTACGTTTGATCAAGTAAAAAAAAGTTCTTGGAAAAGCAAGTTAAAAAGTTGATAGTATAAGTGTTCACACAATAAACACAAAACATTGGTGGAAAACCCTTAAAATTTGATCGGATTACCAAATAAAAATTAGACTATCCTACTTTAATTATGAATGACTGTAATATTTTTTCTGTCTATGAAGAATAACATAAAATGTGGTGCACACTGAATAACCCGCGTAGCGGGTTATTTTAAAGTGTGCACCACATTTTTATGTTATTTCGAATAGACAGAAAAATATTACAGTCATTTCTTATAATTTAATTCTTAATTTCATTTTAAACCGGTGTAAATCATGAAAAACGTTGATGACGTCAAGGTCACATGACTAAATTATGTCTATGAGCTGATAACCAAAACAACGTCAGCCAATCGGAAGACGCGTTACATCCAAAATTAAATTATTGTTCAATAACCAATATATAGAAAGTGATTATGACAAAGCTAATCATTTTAACGATTATTTCTGCGCACAGTCTTCTGCTAATGATTCAAATACTATATTACCAATATTAGAATATGATGAAATTCAAAACTAGAGAAACTGATTATTAGTGGGCAGGATGTTGAAGATGTGCTCGTAAATATAAACACTTGGACAACTACGGGGCACATCGAGATATATGTTGGTGGCCTTGGACTGTTTCCTGCTCTTTGTTCCGGTTGTTGTCTCTTTGACACATTCCCATTTCCATTCTCAATTTTAGATATTAGATAACTTGGCAGGAAATTCCACATATGTCACAGTTTGACGTCGCCAAAACATGACATTTTACGTTTTCGACGTCATTACCTCCCTGTAACTGTATCGCATGCCCTTAAATAATGACGTAATATAGATTCCACCACTGCAACAGTGTGTTACAATATTTCTCCACTCAAGACAGTTAAATTTTAATATTTAAAGCGCGAGGCTTGCCGAGCTTTTAAATAACTAAACTTTAACTGTTGAGAGTGGAGAAATATCGTAATACACGAGTTATAGTGGTGGAATCTGTTCTCTAATGATTTTATCCTTCCTTTTCAAAGATTTGCAGAAAGTTGTATTCTTTATATGTGACGTCATCAGGCATGGTCGCCTTTTTCATGACGTCACTAAGGAAATTCAGAAGAAACCAAGAAAATTTGACATCATAATTAAATTTCGACCAATCATTTGCTGAGAACAGATATTTCCCTAGTGAGGAGAAATATTTTCTCACACAAGAAATGTGAAAAAGCACAAAATTAGAGAATCAGTGATTGGTGATTGTTAAATATGGACATACTCTGAAGAACCGAATATGGCACCGTCGCTAAAGCTCAAGTCACTTGGAAAGCGCTAATGGTCTCATGGTTGCGTGCTCGCTTTGAGTGCGGGAGGCAGTGGGTTCGTATAAAACTAAAAGCTTAATGAAAATTGGTATTTTCTGCCTATCCGCTAAGCAAGCGAGGTTTTATAGTCGGAATAATGTGCTCTCAGATCTTTTTGTTGTGAGGATGTATAAATTCCTGCCACGTCCGGTCTGTGTTTTTGTTAGATGTTTTTCTGCTTTGTTTCGATCTGATGAGTTATGGCCTTTTCAGCTGATTTTATAGTTTGTTTTATGTTATACTGTTCCACCATTGTCCAAGGTTATGTTGGCTCCTTCAAACATGTTTAACCCCGCCACATTCTTTAAGTGCCGTTCCCAAATCAGGAGCCTGTAGTTCAGTGGTTGTCGTTGGTTTATGTCTGTCATACTATAAGCTCGTTAGTTTTCTCAATTGTGTTGTTTCATATTTTCATGTCGGATCCTTTTATAGTCGACTATACGGTACGGGTTTTCTCATTGTTGAAAGCCGTACGGTTGATTATAATTGCTAACATCCATTTCATTTTAACTTTGGTGGATAGTTGTCTCATTGGGAATCCTATCACATCTCCTTATTCTTATAATGAAGGGTGACAATTTTATACCTCATATTAAATATCATGCTAAAATCTATCTTAGTTCAAAGCAAGGTTCATATTCTTGAACATCAACAGGTGCTCGTCTTGATATGCATGTGATATTTACCACTGGTATCTAAACCCTAAATTGATTGTATCATCACCATAACGTGACGTTTTGTTTTGGACTGACACATTGTTTACTCGGTACAAAAGTCCTGTTTATCTAGTAGAATAGACTAGATTGAAATAAATTTCGGAATGAAAAAAAAAAGATCAGTATAAACCATGTGAACTTTAGAATAACTACTTTATGAAATTTACCTGATTAATTCGTTCAGAAGAATTTTGAGGAATTAAATACAAGGCAACTACTAGTATACCTCCATTAAGTTTGCACCATGACTTATGATATATCAGTGAGTAGTTGTACATGTTTATGTGCAAGTCGGATAAGGAAATAAACATTAATTGAAGCCGAAAGTCACTACATTTTTCACACGAAAGTCCCATGAAGAGATAGCGTACAAACAATATGATAGCTTTTGAAAGGCTCTGAAAATTTCCTGAATCATTTTCACAAACTTGTATACTTTGTTAAAATGTACTAAGATATACACGAAATGTTTGCAAATTACTGTAAAACATCAAAACACACACCAAAACGTCATTAAATCAAAATAAACATACTAATATTGATATGTTCTGGCTTAAAATTAATAAGCAATGTATTTTAAACACCAATTTCATTTATTACCGTAACTGTAAACGCTTAATAGGAAAATATAAAAGATAGCAAACAGGATGGCCACCTACACTTTTGTTTAATGAGGGTGTGGATGGGGTCCTTCAATTCTGTATTTTTTTTATTTTTAGGCAATTTTTCCTTATTCTTTATAAAATTGCCTGTTATTCTCTATCCTTTATATATCAGCACCTCATTATTCTATATTCTTTATATTTTAGCACCCCGTAATTCTCTATTCTTTATTGTTTTGACCTATTTTTCTCTATTCTTTATTTTTGAGTCCTTTATTCTGCACATTTTGCCCATTATTCTAGTTTCTGTAAACCCCATCCAGACCCTCTTTAATGGGCACTAATATAGTACAACAGAAGAAGTCTTGTTCTGCTGGATAACCTTCTTCTAAAAATCATATCCTAATAAGAACAAATTGACACATACAAGTATATAAAACCGAATTCACCCTGTTTTTTCCAATTGTGAGGGTAACGTGCTCCAATGCAAATTAATTAACGAGTATACATCCTCGTATCAATGTGCTTCGATCTTAAACAACAATTAGTTCTCTTTCATGTATGGTTTTAATTGTTCGCCAACATCTTTTATGTCAATTTCATATTGTTTCGGTGCACTTGATACAAATCCATACAGATTAACATTTCTCAGTTTATTTTCCTTATACACTAAGAACCGAGGATTAACTTTTACTGCCTTATCAAATATCTTATCGATATCTTCCCACCGTCTAAAGCTAATTTTACGTTGTGTAATTTGAGATATTTCTTCAAATGTGAGACTTTTTGTTAAGCTGTGAAACTTTTTCTAGATGCAACTGCAATGCATTCATCCAGGTAGTCAGATAATTTGTACATTTCTGCTTCAAGAATATCTAATATGATTTGCTGTGAAGAGATGGAATCTGATTTAGATAATACACCCTTGACAAGGAACTGTTCAATCCTTTTCATTAAATCATCAGTTTGATATTCATCCGCTAAAGGCAACATGTGATGGACACTGTCTTCTGAAAAAAAATCAATTAGTTTTCAAAGATTACAACATTACTAGAATACTCTCGTTTGGAAGAATTATGAGTTGTTATCTTTAAAAAATTGAATACCTTAAAGAAGATGTGGGATATACATCATTTAGACTGCAACCGACAGACAATATTTATAAACAAACGATATTTAAAAGGCAATATACCATTGAACAATATGCGTGAAATATTCAAAGTCATAGAGACTGATGTGTTCCATTGTAATTTGCCGTTATGAATAAAAAGGAAACATAGTTGATTTGTATATGCATGATGGATATACCAATAAGGTTCATTGATTTAGAATTGATTGATTGATTGATTAATTAATTGTTGCTTGCTTAACGTCCAGTTGCAAATATTTCATTATTTTCAGGACGACATTGATTTACGATTCCGACAAGAGTATTTAAAATCAGGGTCAATGACATAATAAAGATAGTGATAATGTTAAAATATATCACCAGCTGACATTCTAATCGTGACAAATAATCATATTGATCCGTGCTTGATACTGAAAGACATTTTGAGATCGTCCATTGCCAAAACCTTCGTAAATTCTCAAATCAATTGTAATGAATTGTTATCAAAATCATCCAGATTTCTTCACATTGGAAAGTGTTTTCTCATACCAATAATATATCGTCTTACCGAAGCCGCAGATTGGCTTTTTCAAACGAGTTAGTTTGATATGCAGGTATTTCCATGTATTGTTATACATTACAATGAAAGAATGTATCGAGTGTTTCTATCTATGAATAATGATAACCGCCAGTAGTCGATAGATAAACTTTTGAAAGATACGTTCAGGTTGGTAAAAAAACTGTTCAAGAGTTGGTAAAAAATAACTAGAAAAATGATAATAATTACAGATCCCAAGTGATTGCGATTGCTTACACTTCGATGGTTAGTCTGTTGACAAGGTGAGCAAATTACTGGTCTATTGATATATGTACCTGATAATTCATCATCGAACCCTGGAGCCAGATAACGTAAAAAAAGAACAAAATGACTGAGTTTTTTTTCCGGGTAAAGGTACCTCTCCTTTCGATCCTTCAAGAAATGAGGAACTAAACATGGCTTTGAACACGGGTGACACGGCTATTAGAAGTTCTTTTTGGACATAGAGCTTACTGTTACCAAATACTAATCCAACATTTTGTTTAGTGAAAGGTGACGCCAAATCTCTCTCATGGCTTGTTAATTCTTCTAAAGGGTCATCTTCTGTTAACGTATCTTCATCTTCTATGTCATCGGAGAAAGATGTCGGTGAATTTTCTTCCACTTGTGTTCTCAGTGATTCTGTGTTTGAGAGTTTCATCCGGGGACGTAGATCCATTTTATCAAAAGTCTGAGCTACTAGTATTGTCGAGTCTGAGGGTTACACAAATATTTGTTTTACTGGAAATAAAACATGTAGACAAATTGTAATTGTGAGGACGTTGATAGATATTAAAAAGATGATAAAATAGTCTCAATTACCTGTTGTTGTATTTCAATATCTACATGTTTTATACATGTATTATTTGCCCTACTAACTGGCATTAAATTCTTGAGACAACTTCGACGTCTTTATATACATCAGAACTAACTATGTTCATATATATCTCCTTGTAGATCAGAATGTTACTCCAGTGTTACTGTAGATATTGTTATGCAGTCCAATCAGATATTTTGCCCCATTCGTATATTTTTCCTACGAAGTGATCTTTAATTTATTGAGATGTGCCCAGTCATGTGATTTTCACGCGAATTTTGACAGTATTGATTAGATTTCTTATCTGAGATGGTAAAATAATGCTGCTATTATCCCTCTATGTGTTTAATGCACAGATGTAGCGTGATCGACAAAAATCGAAAACGTCAACTCAAACCTTTCAGTGATATATCAGCGTGTGTTCAATGTTGAAGGCTTCAGTATAACTATGCGACTACGAAGTACTTTGATTTTGCGACTCTGTAACTATGTAATTTTAAGTTCTAATTTGTGTATTCCATACTTCCTACATGGTATATTGGTGATATGTACATTTGTAATTTGAAATTTGTAATTTTAGATTTGTGATACGTTCATTTTGCAATTCGAAATTTATAAACGATAAGTGGTATCTTGCATTTCACTTGAAAAGTGTTTAATGCGGATGAATATTGTAAATACACAATTTGCTGACTTGAATTGGAATATTTATTTTATCTGCAATTCTTGCACTGGAATATTATGGTAACGTTTATTTTGGACATGGTCATGAGATGTGAAAGTGTAAATATATTTTTTTTTCAATAACTCGCCTCTTCTTTTAATTGCAATTATGAAATTTGGTGACATCGCTTATTTAAAGTAGAGGCGGAAGATACAAAAAGTCGTAAATAGAAGACAAACTTACAACGTCATTCCAACAAAAAGGAAAAACTATGAAAAACAACTAACGGTCTACAAAAAACTATATTAAGATTTAAAGACTGGTCTAGACGAGTCCAAACAAAAACCGGGACCAGTCTCAATGCTCTGGAAGAGAAAACAGATCCTGGTCTAAATAAAGATTCCGTCGTGTTGTTCATGTAAGTTCAAATTTCGACGACGATAAGTCTCAAACGGTGATGTCACATTCGAGAGATTAAAGACGTGATTGTAGTTATGACAATTAGAACATGTGAAACAGATATTCCATAACGACAAACCAACTCGTCATGGAGTTTATATAACTTTCGAAGGGATGCTCAATCTCCTTATTTTTCTAAGTCAAGACCTTAATCACGGTGGGCGTCTTTTGTCATCTCTTTCATAAACAATACAATTGTCATTATTCAAATATTAAAAAGGCAATGTAAATATATCATACAATATTAGCCTATTATGTTAATGACGTCTTTACACTAAATCCATTGGATGTTGAATATATACTGATTGATATTTTAGTCTTAGATACATGATTGACATTGCATCAGCTTTTAGTAACTGCAAGTAATCTCAGATATATACTTTGTGTCTTTATTGTTTTAATGTGTTGTCTTTTTGCTTTGCATATATCTGATGAGTTAAGGCCTTCTCAACTGTATTTGTATAGTGTGTTTTTATGTTGTGCTGTTACAACACTGTCCCAGGTTAGGGGAGGGTTGGGCGCCTGCAGACATGTTTAGTTCCATCTCATTATGTATGTGCCAGTTCCAAGTCAGGAGCCTGATTGTAATTCAGTGGTTGTTGTTTGTTGCTGTATATCATATTTGATTATTGTTTATTGTTTTGTTCATAAATCAGGCCATTGGTTTTCTCATTTGGATTGTTTTACATTTGTTCATTTCGGGCCTTCTATACTTGTTACGTCGTATGGGCTTTTGCTCATTGTTGAAAGCCGTACGTACGGTGACCTATAGTTGTCATTTTGTCTCTGGTGAAATGTTGTCTCATTGGCAATCATACCACATCTTCTTATTTTTAAATGGCAAGGATTTTATTTTATTTCTTAAATGAATATGCTTTTTGCAACAATTAGCTGGAAAACATACATTAAGAAAGGAACACATAGAGACAAAGCCCTAGAAAATACAAAATACCACAACAGAGTATGATATTGGCCGTAGCACCAGATTAACTTATCTCAGGGTCATCTTATATAACCAAATAGATAATTTGTTATCTAACGAATTAATAAACTGTTTTAAAAGGAATAAAATCTATAACAGCCAATCAGGGACCCAGTGTAATTTATATTTCTAAAGTAGTGGTTTTGAAATGTTTCTTTAGTTCGGTGTTAACCTTAAATAGTTTTAAAGTATTCAAAAATAGCAGTACATCTTGTAGCTTTGTTCTGTAAGTACCCTTTAATGGCGCTCTCCGTCCACTGGGAATTAGATTTTACATTCCCATTTAAACCGGACGTGGCAAGATATTCGAACATCATACACTACAAAACACACGTCCCCCATAGTATATGCTTGTTATCTAGGTGGACCATAAAATCAATAATGTTACGTATGTTAACTACCTACTATTGAATTAATAATAACAAGCCATTTAGATAAACATGGGACGAGTAGTGCAAGACTAAAAACCTTGTTGAACAAGTTGATTATTTATTCAAAAAGGAAATAAATGCATGTATGGTTCGGCTAACAAACAAACTTTTACGTTTGATGTTCAGTAGTTGTCGTTTGTTGATGTGGTTCATAAGTGTTTCTCGTTTCTCGTTTTTTATATAGATTAGACCGTTGGTTTTCCCGTTTGAATGGTTTTACACTAGTAATTTTTGGGGCCCTTTATAGCTTACTATTCGGTGTGAGCCAAGGCTCCGTGTTGAAGACCGTACTTTGACCTATAATGGTTTACTTTTATAAATTTTGACTTGGATGGAGAGTTGTTTCATTGGCACTCATACCACATCTTCTTATATCTTTTACTTCAATGCACGACCTACAAATTGATATATATTTTCAGATGTTCAGCAATTAAATGCATGCATAAATGCTTACCTTAAAAACTATGTCTAAAAACTATTTCTTAAAACGGACAGTATTTGTCCTTGGATACAGTATGTTTGTTGACTCGAACATCACATGCATGAGGAAGTAAAACTATAAGTTATGAAGTGTAACACATACAGATGTCAATTGAATACCTCTTTTGTCACTTATGTATCGATCGTTACGAATGCGGTAATTATTTCCTTATAAAATAGATAAATTTTCTGCTTTTAGAGTTTCCATGGTTTAATGTTTACATAATGGTGGAATATAGCATTTAATGACTAGACAATTAGCCTCAAAATCCAATTTACTATTTTTTCATTTAAAATTTTGAACATATGAAATTATTACTCACTTTTATTTATATTTTAAAACAAATGTCGAGCGACATATTACTACTTAACATTTGCGGAAACTGTCATACACCTACGATTAGGATTACAATTACACTTACAGGTAGCATTTAAATCTTGGGTCGTCTCAAAGTGTAAATATAAACCGTCGTTCCAAGCAAAGTCTCATTTCTAGTATGATGTGCTTCTATAGTTGAACAACGGGGTTTTCAAGCAATTTATGTAGTAATTTGTACCCATTAAATATTGTACATTGTGTTATCAAGGTTGATCATGCTGTAGATGTACGGTGTATGATAAATTGATAAACGTCATTTAATAAATTTTACATGAGACATGCACAAACATTTTCGCACTTATCGTTGCAGTGGCTAGGTTGGGTCAATTAGAAATTAATTTCAGTAGGACTAGTGTTAAGAAAGGGCGATCAACTAAGGAGCATGTTGACAATATCTAATGTTTATGCTAAGCCATACATTTTCCTTTTTTTTTTTTTTTTTTTATAATGAATTTTCTTTATTGTAACAGACTAGCACAACATGTATGAACAAAGGTATACAGAATGGCATATTCACACAAAGGAAGTATTTTAAATAATTAAACAACAATTGAATATATGATGGTGCAACAATAGGTTGAAAATAAATAATTTTCTTATAACATTGGAATCTTATTTGTTCTTGCAATATCTATTAGTGGTGTTTCAATCAAAATTCGACATTTGTTATTTATTCTATAATAGGGCCCAGGGACTCCAGTATTTGTTATATTCATCTACAGAGAGGTTTTTAAATGAAATGTATTTTTCTAAGTTCAAGTGTTCCTTTAAATAGTTTTTAAAGCATTTAAATTTGGCAATACTTCTTGTAATTTTGTTCGGTAAATATAGTATTTTGTAAGCAGAATAATCTTATTTTTAACAAAATTCAATTTAACATTTTCATAGATACCAAATAGAATAATCATAATATTCAAAGGCAGTTCAATATTTGTCATTTCAAAAATCCAGTTGTTTAGTGCATGCCAGAGACTGGCGACCATCGGACAGCTTCAAAATAAATGTTCTATGGTCTCTTGTCCTTCTTTGCAAAATGTACATATGTTGCTACTATTTATTTTCATCTTGTAAAGTAGTGAATTAGTTCCTAAAATTCTATGGATAATTTTATTTTGGAACCAGCAAGGCTTCGTGCTTCTATTATATTTAGTACACGAAGTGTGTATTTTTTCCCAGTTAATACCAGTCATATTAAGATGGTTCTCCATTTTTCCTTTGCAGCAAAAGTAATATATTTCTCATTCAATACTTTGTACATGTCCTTTGAACCTTTTTGATTCAAAGAAGATACTTATGTTAAAAGGTAGTATTGCTTGAATTTTTTCTCCTTTATTTCAATATTGATCGTGTTTAACCACTCATTAAGCGAGTGTGCTATTCCATAATAATGTAAAATATTTGGCCTAAATGGATATAATTGTTGGAAATTTGGAAATGACATAACTTTGCCCTGATAATCTAACACGTCATGCACTGTCCAAATTCCAGCGTTTGCCCAGTTTTTATAGTAGACTCTTGAACCACCAATTTTAATGTTTTCTACCTCCCATAAAGAATAAGATAGAATTTCATCAATACATCTTGGTTTTCTAATTTGATTAAGGGTTTTCCAAGCATCAAAAACCTCCTGCCAAAATTTATTTGATGACCTTTTAATAGGCCCAATATAACTTAGTTCACTAAAATTTATTTGCTCCACAATAGAGACTAATCTCACCCACTTTGAATTCGAATTATACAGCCGTCTTACCCATGTAAGTTTCAGTCCCTGTATAAATGCTTTTAAATTTAGCATTTTAAACCACCCATATAATAATCTTGACATAAAGATCTCGCTTGACTTTATCAGGTTTATTATCCCAGATAAAAGCATACATTTTATTTGTTAAATTACGTAACATATTATCATCTGGACTAGGGATAGATAGAAACAGATGATTTAATTTAGATATGACTAAAGTTTTAAAATGGTAATCTTTCCAAAGGGGATGAGATACTGTTTTGACCATTTTTCAAAGTGTTGTCTATATTATCTAACACTGGCCTATAATTTAAATTATTCATTCTATCTAGGTCAACTGAAAAAGTAATTCCAAGGAGCTTAAATGTACTGGAGCCCCATTTCAATCCCCACTTAACACAAATTTGATCTTGGCTATGTTTTTTGCTACCTATCCAAATAACATTTGTTTTTCTATATTAATCTTAAGTCCCGAGATTTCAGCATAAAATTGGAGAACACGAAGAGATGCATCGAGTGATTCTGGCGAGCCATCTAATATCAATGATGTATCATCTGCATATTGAGAAAGTACAAATTCTGTATCATCTATAGTAATACCCTTTATCTCCTTACTATTTCTTACTAAAATGCCTAATATTTCTGCACATAGCAAGAAAATATAAGGGATAAAGGATCTCCTGTCTACAGCCTCTCTCTACAGTGAAGAATTCTTTTTTTTAAAGAGAATTAGGGATACAACGGGCGGGTGATTTAGAACTAAATGTTCTTCATGGCATTTCACTTAAATTTGTTTGGTATATTTTTAATATCTTTTACTTTTCTGAATTGTTTTTGTATCAGTACACAGGCACTTGTCTCAGAAAAAATTCTATATACCTTAATATAACACAAGGTACTTAACTCGCAGTTTTGAAAATGTCAGCGAAATTCCGTTATATGCCGGGTAGGCCTGCTACAGATGATTCCGACAACAAAAGTAGGCATGTTATACACCATTGTGTAGAAAAATCAATTTAGATTTACGACATAACAAGTTTTAGTGGGGTTGACAACCGAGAAATCGGCATATAACGGAATTTCGCGACCGGCTGACATTTTTAAAACTGCGAGTTAAGTACCTTGTGTTATATAAAGGTATATAGGAAGATTTTTTCTGAGACAAGTGCCTATGAACAGTAGAACAAAAATATACAAAAATCACAACACCGTTATCAATGAACATCTCTGTCGAATATATAATTTAAACTATTCGTCAGAATGAAAATGATGAATGGGTGTACCCAAATAGTTGGAATTTTACAATCTATCTTTTCACATTTAAAAATAATGACAACAGGGTTCTAAGTTGTTTGTTTTGTGCAATTTTCATAGAGATCTTGGGAATCATTTGATCATTTTAATGGGGACTTTAATGTTGACTTGATAAAATTGAAAATAAAAATGGATGAATTTCATAAACCATTTTAATCTTCAACAACAAATTTGCACTGCAACACGTATTTGTGACAAATCAGAAACTCTTATTGATCATATTTTCACTACTAATCCTGAAAATATTGCTCATTGTCATGTTCCTTCATATGCTTTAAGTGACCCCTACCCTGTATGCTTAAATAGAAAAATCAATATATAGGTAAAGAAAGAATATCATATCGAAATTAAGTATAGGTGTTTCAAAAACTTTAATGAAGATTCCTTTTGTTCAGACTTACATCAAACCCTTTTCATATTGTTGAAATGGAAGAAGATATTGATTTTCTGTCGACAAATGGTATGAACTTTTAATCAAGTTATTAACAAGCACGCACCAATGAAAACTAAAAGAGTAAAACATTTAAACAAGCCGATGGTTCATTGAAGAAATTAAAATTCCATTCAATACAGAAATATGTATCATTCAAAAAGATTGGGTAAACTTTAAAAGTGGCGTAATAAAACAACGTCGTTAATATTTAATGCAAAAAGGAATATTATCAAAACGCTATATCTAGTTCCAAAATAGTAAAGAACTTTGGAATCACATTAAAGAGTTAAATCCAAAATGGATAATATTTTTCCACCTAAAATGCAGTATGAAAATCAAACTGTTTATAACCCCAAGATATTGTTAATACACTAAATGTTCATTTTCTTCCGTAGCTGAAAAACTTATTGGAAATAATACTTCAGATATGGATTTTTCTAAGCTACAAATTTTACTAGTAAAAAATTAAAGGAAACTGAAAATTTTAAATTAAAACTCATTTCTGTTGGAGAGGTGTGTTCACAACTAAAACACCTTAATATTAATAAATCCGCAGGTTTAGATGGAATTGGTCCCAAATTTTAAAGCTAAGTGCAGAGATAATATCGCCATCACTAACTTTTCTAATATACAAAAGTATAACGTCGAACCGTTTTCCGCAAAATTAAAACTTGCAAGAGTAACTGCTATACATAAAGGAGGACCAACAGATATTCCCTCCAATTATCGTCCAATTTCTATTTTAAATACCATATCTAAAATTTTTGAGAGACATGTATGTACACAGTTATATGCATTCTTAAATAATAAAAAAATGTTACATATCGCTCAGTCAGGTTTCAGGCAAGGTCATTCATGTCAAACAGCGCTGACTAAACTAATTGATGAATGGTTAACATATTTAGATAATGGAGAAATAGTTGATACTGTGTTTTAGATTTCAGTAAGGCTTTTGACCTTATAAACCATGCCATACTTTTAGAAAAGTTAAAATTTTATCATATCGGAGAACATAATGTAGATTGGATAAAATCATATTTGTCTGAGAGACAACAAGAAGTTCAATACGCTAACATTAAATCTGATAAATCGTTTGTAAAATATGGAGTGCCTCAAGGTTCTATTTTAGGTCCTCTGTTATTTTTAATTTATATAAATGATTTACCACTTCATGTTAAACAATCCGACATGGATTTATATGCTGATGATTCAACATTGCATTTTCATAATAAAACATTGAAAAATAAACAGCATATTGCAAAATGATTTAAATGCTATACAATCTTGGTGTAACAATAACAGTATGAAAATTAATGCACAAAAAACAAAGTGTATGAAATTGGGTTCAAAACAAAAACTTACACAACTATCAGAATTATGTATTACCGTCAATGAAACATGTATTGAAAATGTCCATTCTTTCAAATTACTTGGAATTGAAATTGATGAAAATTTAAGCTGGGAAGATCATGTTGATCGTATATGTAAGATTATCTCATCTAAAATATCACTTTTGTTTAAACTTAAAGTATATTTGCCTAGACAACTATTTTATAATGCATATATTCTACCATATATAGACTATTGTAGTTCAGTTTGGGGAAATTTATTACAAAAAGATTCAGATAGAATCATAAAACTTCAAAAAAGAGTAGCAAGAATTATACTTGAATGCGATATTTCTGTTCCATCTAATTTTATGTTTTCATCTTTAAAATGGCTATCTTTTACAAAAAGAATAAAATACCAACAATCAATTCTAATGTATAAAATTGTAAATGGACTAACACCTGATTACTTAGCAATGCTAAATATTAATGATGTGCAACACCACAACTTACGATCTGTCTCTAATAATGATCTATTTGTTCCAAGACCAAATACAAATTTTTATAAAAAATCTTTTCATTATTCTGCAACAAAGGTATGGAATAATTTACCACTCAAAATAAAAAAATGTCGTAATGTGGAATTATTTAAGAAACATTGTTATAATCATTTTCTTGAAAATTCTATGCAAGTCGAATAATTTGTTTTCTTTCTTTTGTTGTAAGAATAAGAAAATTTAATCAAAACTTTACCAATTATTGCCATTTATTGCCATTTGTATGTTTGAATGATTGAAGAATGTTAATTAACTGTATACATGTATTTTGTTTGAGGGCCTCAATGAAAATTAGACTACTTCTAATTGAGTTACCCTCTTTAAATAAAGAATTTATTATTATTATTATTATATGGACGTTTTCTTTCACAGTGTCGATGAATCTCTCCATGCACATGGGTGGGTCTGGTTAGCTCGAAGT
The DNA here is from genome assembly GCA_017311375.1 of Mytilus coruscus. Taxonomy (NCBI): domain Eukaryota; kingdom Metazoa; phylum Mollusca; class Bivalvia; order Mytilida; family Mytilidae; genus Mytilus; species Mytilus coruscus. Next base: position 59,039,671 of record CM029608.1, on the reverse strand, counting down.
AACTCCTGGTCCCGAGACCGGTACAATTTATAGAGTGCACTTACGGCGGTGTCCATTTCAACACAAAGTTTATCCGCAAAATTATTCCGTTGATTATAAGGGAAATTGTGCAAAAGGTATATAAGGCGAAAAGAAATTGTCAAAATGTCACATACTATTTACGTCGGTTAGGGAGCGGTTGTGGATACAAAAGTGTAATCGTGTAAAGAAGCACAACACCCGACATCACTGTGTATCATCGCCACCGGAAATTGGGTACTAACGAAGCGGAGAGAAATGGAAAAAAAGTAAACAAGGTAAGAATTCATTCAATTTAAAGCATTTCTACTGATTTGACGAGGGTACCCTTAAAAATGACTTTCTGATATATAATTCTTTAAATTATTAGGCCGATAAGTACAAAATTAAGACAATATTTTGTGTTATACTCCAAAGCTTACCACTTAGTACTTGAAAATTTCGAGGTCGATTGTCCTCTGTCGCCCCATTGGTAAGATATTCAACTGTATTTCATTATTTTTCCAGACACGTTTTAGATTATGATAGTGTGGCATCATATTGACTGAAATTTGTTGTCATAAAGATGTTTTAAAGAATATGGACCAAAACATTGTTTGTTTATTGTACGGCGAATTGCAGGACGTTGTACGGCGAATTGCAAAATAACAACTTTTGTCTGTACGGCGTCTTGCAATATATTGTAATTTAAAGATGAAATTAATCACTGTTTAGATAATATCAAGTGATGATATTTTGGCTGTATCAAAGCTTTACCGGCTTACAAATATACAAAATAAACTACTTATCAAATATTATAAAATATACGCCGTTAATTTCGTTCAGAAGTTTTCGTTGCGTACCTCTATTTGACTTTGTGTTTTTAAAGACATAAAGGGTTTTTTCAACCATATTATCCTAAATACATTCATATATCGTTATAATACTATCGACTGTTGTCTTATTTGTTGTTAGGGTGAAATTTTGTAAGTTCAATAAAAAAAACGACCATTCATCTTTTGTTGGTGCTGTTTTTTTGTTTTTTTGTTTTGTTTTTAATATAAACAGTGGAGATGTTGTATGATTGCAAATAAGATAAATATCCACCAGGGTCAAATAAAGTGTATGTAAGCAATTATATGCTATCGTTTGGCCTTCAAGAACGAAAAATCGTACCTTATAGTCGGCTATAAAAGCCCCGACATGAAAATTGTGGAAGGATTCAACAAGAAAACTAACGGCCTAACTCATAACAAAACAATTTACGAAAACAACAAATATGATAGAGATGAACCAACGACAACCACCGAAACTACAGGCTCGTGACTTCGGACAGACACATAAAGAATGTGCTGGGTAAAATAGATATAGGAAGATGTGGTATGAGTGCCAATGAGACAAATCTCCATCCAAGTCACAATTTATAAATGTAAACCATTATAGGTCAAGGTACGGTCTTCAACATTGTTTATTTTTAATTTCTGAAATGAATAATTTGTTAAAAGAAAAGTGAAGAAAATACTTTTTATTGAAAATTAGGAGAAATAAATCATGAATTGTGTTTCAATTAATTTTCTTGTTTCTTATTAAAAATAAGAATGTATTTTTTTTTTTTTAGTTTAAGTAAATTCAATCAATCTTTTATTTACAGGAAAAATAATAAAAGACTGTTGCTAAGGCTGTTTGGCCTAAACTTAAAGTAGAAGTTGGAGGGTAGTGAAAAGGAGTGTATTCGTCCGAATTTTCATTGTTACAGTAGTACATTTTCATGATTACTATGTATAATTTTTCTCAGTAAATTTTAATGTGATATTGTGCCAATTAAAATTATATAATTAATACAAGTAAGACTTGCATTTGCCTTAAAAGATATAGCAGTGCGTGATTATTTGTTTTCAAACACACCTTCTCTGTTTTGAAACTTATAAAGGTATGGATCTCGGCCTATCTGTTTGGTTGAATATAAATGTGAATTCATAGAGTTTCAAAATCAACAGTTAGCCCTATTTTTGTGTGTGTGTAAATAATCTAATCTTTAGATAGATGCTAAAATTAAAATCATTGCAACTTAAGCACGCCTGAATGTAAAAAGGTGTACCCGACATATTTTTTCACGATAAGAATTTATCGATTTCGGTATTTTAACAAAACTGTTTACGAGGGCAAATAAATAAATGAACGCTATCAAATCAACATTTAGATTTACGTGGATTTTTCCTAAAGAATTAATGAGATTGCACCTTCAGGATTCAAAAATATTTCAACCTGTCCTTATTAGATGTTATTTCATTATAATTCTTTAAACTTACAAGTCGAAAGATGCTATAGCTTTTGTGAATTGTATTAATAAGTATATAATATTAACATGACAACCAAAAAAACTTCATACAAGGTCATCTTTATTCTCAAGTAGAAAGTTTATATAAATAGTTTATGCTGTAGCCACAGCCGGATTTGTATCCCTTGTATCGGATTCTTCTTTCATTCTTTCCAAAAATGATTAATCTAAGGTTAATATTGTTTTAAATTCAAACAGTGTTAGCCACCGAGCTTGTTCATTTCTTACTATATAGAGATGAAGTTTTTTTAGAAAATTAATGTTCTTTATTCTAGTATATTGGCTGTATCTGCCTTTTACAAATAAGACAATAACATTAATTGAAAAAGGAGACGTGGAATGGTTTTCACTGAGAGGACTTTCAAACAAAGTCCAAATGAAATAGATTTGACCAACTATTGGTCACTATACACTTCACAATGAACAAAACCCATACCGTATCAAAATTGCCTGATTTATGACAAAATCATAAACAAATATGTCAGGCAGCAACTTACGACAGCCGCTATATTACATGTTCCTGACCAGGGACAGACACATATATAATGAGGCGGGGTTAAACATGTTTGTGAGCACTCAAACCTCCCTTAACATGGTGCCGTGGTGTAGCAATACAACAATTTTTTGTGTGCAGAGAATGATAATTCATTTATATTTCATTTTATCTGAAAGTTGAAAGAGAATTCATTCACTCAATGGTTCTAAATATTCAATGCGGAAAATTATCCTGCCCTTACCTCCTTCCTTCCCTCCACCCAAAATCCATCCCCGAAATGTTCATCACTTATATGCAAATGCTGACTAATGTTGTATGGTTAAAACATTTGGTTGAGGCAATTTAAAGTTTGAGAACAGAACCGACAGATTTAGCTTTTTTCATTTATTAAAGGGCATAACTCAAGAACGGTAACAGTGACGCTACCCAATTTATAACTTGATCTGTGTTTTGTGGTGATAAGCATTTCGTGTAAGTTTTAAAGCATTTGGTTACGGCATACTAAAGTTACAGATCGGAAACCAATTTTGGGACTTTCTGGACGGACGGAACAGACGGGTCGGACGGACATTTGTAACATTTAACGCTACGTCAGGGGCATAACAGCTGGGGCCGGTTGTTCAACTTGTCGTTAACTTAACGATAGCGTTACCCTTAACGTGTCGTTAAAAAGTCTAACGTATGCGTTACTTAACGGAAGGTTAAAATGCTGTTGTTCAACTTGATTTAACGGTAGCGTTAGCTAACGAGAGCGTTAGGATATCTTAACCAGTCGTTAAATTTTAACTATAGTTTAGAGGCTATTTTAGTTACCCATAATTCAGTTTTTCTAAACTTACTCCATAAACAAATATGGCTGACAATGCATCTTCTGCTGCCAAAACCCAGGAAAGAAAGCCAAATTTTTCAGAGGCAGAAATTAGTGTCCTACAGGATGAAGTTGAAAAAATTATGCTATCATCAATGACAAATTTAGTACTGCTGTAAGCAATAAGAAAAGTCTGCTATTTGGAATAAAATATCCATGATGGTGTCTGCTCTTGGTGTTGCCCATAGATCAGCAAAGGAGTGTAGAGACAAGTGGGCAACACCAAGAAAGAGGCAAAGAAGGTGTTCTCAGTCACCAAAAAGACCATGCCAGAACTGGGGTGGACCACAGGCCAAACCGTTAAGCCTTGCCATTCACAGAACGATTGACCTGTGCAAAGATTCTGCATCATTTAAGGGCATTGAGGTGTTGAAAGCTGCATTAAAGGTATGTAATATTTTATCTTATCAAATAAAAGTATTTCTACTACTTTTCTGGAAACTTACTATTAAGTTTTGCTTTTAAAAGTACCCTAGTTGAAGGAATAACATCAGCGTAGTGGCATCAGTTTGTGTACGCCGGTATCAGATATTAATGACATATGGAACCAAAATTTCGTTTAGAAACTGCTGCAATTAATTTTTCCCAGTTTCCTTGTTTACACGTCGAATTGTCCATCAAATTATTTAAGACAACGATATTTTTCATAGTAATTTATATTTTGGCAAGGCATTAAACCAATATTTATTTCTATAACGATCAAATCGTCTGCATCGGTGTTTTGCACTTACATGTACTAAATATTGACCTTGCCCTCACAATCAGTGACAATGTAAACATTACATTCCGCATTGTTAGGAAATACAAATATACCTTCTTATATATATCATTGAATCATATGTGCGTCTTTCCTGTCAATATGCGAATAAAGAAAAGGTTTTAACCATATTATTTCTATCAATCTCTATCACTGTTCCATGCCGTGATATCCGATAATTTGCAACAGCAGGGGAATGTAAGTAAGGGGGAAGGAAACCAATGTTAATATGCTGGGAAGATTTCATTCGAACCTCTCCGGGTTTGACTATTATTTATGAGAAAATATCCGAGCTGTTCGAAAACTAATTTGTGTGATGCTATTGGTTTAAAAGTTTTGATGCAAGTATGACGATACGTTATAACATGAATATTTATATATTTGAACTCTGTTTTCTATTAATAAAAGGTCAATACACAGTTGTGTTTACTTAGGCGGCGTATTAATAAAACCACGCGCACCTTCCTTCTTCCATTTTAGATAGTATAAGTGTTCATTTTTGTTTAAATTAATGTGTTTTCCTGAATATTTGCCGTGTTTTTGTTTTGCTTAATTTTTTAATGAATAAGTAGCAGATAGTTTGTCGTCGGTCTTCAATACTTCCTGTACACGTTATACATTTGTGTACTTGGTCCGCGGTGTATTCGAACTGTTTCATTTTACGTACGATTTCCAATGTAATCTTTTTTCAAATGCTATCTTGTTACACTAGTCCCGAAACGAGGGCATTATTTTTTAAAGTCTTTTGGTAATATTTTCTTATTTCTTTATAAGTGTGTGTTTTTTTTTTTTTTTGTTTTTTTTGGGGGTGCATTTGATAATAAAACGGTTTTAAACGGCAAATAGAAAAGTAAAATAAGTAAAGAAAATATCAGACAACAGAAATATAAAGTATTGAATCCAAGGTCATAAATGGTTGGGCTATTCTTATATAGATGCAATTTAAATTTTATGACTCCTTTCTATTTTTTCTTTGAAAGCTGTAGCTGTAACCTTTAATATCGGTATTGTGTCGAAGTTTAACACATGGTTTTCATTGCCTCTACGGAGTATTCCTATTTAATGAATTTGTCAGTTTTACTTTAACTGATCGTAAATTTTCTGATTATGAATTTTTTTTAAACTCGGTAGGTGCACAGGCACTTGTCTAAGAATATTTTCCTCACGTACCTTAATATAAGTGTTACATTAAGGTATATAGATAAAAAATCCGAGACAAGTGCCTGTGGTAGGTGGTTCCTTTGATGAACCTTCCACAAAACTCTATCTAACACCGAAGGATACGCAGATGTACAAATATCCCTTAATACATACGTTATTTCATATCATGGCTTACCCTTTTTATTACACATATCGTGTTGGCAAGCGATCCAATAGTTATTTCTTTTTCTTTCATTTGATAAATAATCCTAATTACTTGTATTGATGACAAAAACGGATTTGACCACAGATTAGGCCTGCTCTACATGCATTTACTCAAGTTCCAATGTGTGTTTTAAAAATACTTTTGTAAAGTAATAAATAATCATTGCTTTACATCATATTTCACCCTATTTTCATCTTCAATCAATGTTTTATATACCATATCTAGTGCGGGTATCGGCATATTAAATGGAGGGCGGGTCCTCTTGTCCATCCATGATCACCTCAATACTACTATGTAATTAGATTATATATCATTTTTTAACATAAACTGTTATCACAGAGATATGTCTCGCTTTTTTGTATATTCGATAATACAAATGTTGAAATTAAAATACCAACACTTTAACATGTATGTTTTGCAAATATTCAAAGTCGTATGTTTTGCAAATATTCAAAGTCGTATGTTTTGCAAATATTCAAAGTCAATGAATCATGACTTGAAAGTACATGGCTATAAACAATATCCATGGAAATGAGATGTGCCAATGCTAATACAACTGCGTACCAAATACCATTCATTGACTTATCATAAGTAGTTCCTTTAAACATACCTAAATACAAACTTATACATGTAAACTAAGCAAAATTTCAAAGTCAATAAACCTGAGGAAGGGATCAAATAATCTCCATGTGAGATATGCCAATGCTAATACAACTGCATACCAAATATCATTGACCAGTACTACTAGTGGTTCCCCATAAAACAACCTAATCAAAACTAATACATGAAAACAAAGCAAAAGTTTCAAAGTCAATAGACCATAACTGAGGGGCAGGGCCAAATAATCTCCATGGTAATGAGATGTGCCAATGCTAACATAACTGCATACCAAATATATTTGACCTACCACTAGTGGTTCACCATAAACTAGACCTAATCACAAACTAAAACATTGTTGATGCCGCCACCGGAACCCCCTCTGGATCCGCCACTGCACACAATCAGAATCAGAAACAAAAATAAAGTATGAAAGCCAGCAAACTAACGACAATCACCGAAATACCAGATCACCTGTGTCATAGACCCATTGGTGGCCATGGGCTGTTTTCTGCACTGTGGTTTGGTTGTCGTCTCTTCCAACACAGTCCCCACTTCCATGATCACCCTCCATGACATAGGAAAACGCATTCAGAACCTGGCAGGGTTAACAATGTTTGTTAGCGCCCTGTCCTCCGTATGACTCAAGAGGTGGTCAATTTTATTGATGACCCACTTTTGTGATATTTTAAGATAAAATTCTCACCAGAAAGACACAACAAAGTATACAAGTCCAGCCCTGATATAAAGCTGTTATCAGTGAGCACAGCAAAACGGTAAACTACAGGCTCCATGCGCCTAAAATACCGATGTTTTTCTTTCAAATCTTCTTTTATTGACATACAATATTCAAGCCATATTTTACACACCAAGGACCATCGATCATGTCACTTTGGTTTGAATTGATTCAGTAGTTTCAGGAAGGTCTTTTAACTAGAGACAATAGATGAGGCTCTCAAGAGCCTGACTCGTTCACCTGTAGTTTTTATTTAAATTTTCATCAACGTTTTTTTTTTTGCTTGCAAGTTAAAATGTATAATTAATAAGTGTGGACACAAACCAGTGTGGAAAATATCCAGCATTCTGAGAATATTACATGGCAATTAGGACAGGTGAGCTAAAACAATAAACGAAAAGCAAATATGAATACAGCCACAAATGACCACTAAAATTATAAATAAGATTTTGAGTTGTGAAAAGAGGGATAAAATGTATGTACTGTATCCAAGCCCTGTCTTTAACATGGGACTGTTATGTTACAGCACAACATAAGTACAAACATGATATTTTTTTTTTCAAATAGACTTCCTGTATGTATCAGTGTATTTATTTATTCCACATTGACTAAAAGTTTAAAATTTATTGATTTATATCTCACAAATCATGTATAACTTGCTTAATTTTTGTGCATGTCCTAATTCAGGAACGTCTAGGTAGCTTTTGTAAGTCTTGTACGTTTTTGTTATCTTGGTTCGTATCTGTTTTGAAGTGAAGTGACGTCAAAGTTCCTTTTTTGTACTAGCATACATTAATGAATAAGGTCCTGATCTTGCTTCTGGGTGTTGGATTATGGATTGTGTTGAAGGCCCATTGCTGGCCTTAAGCTATTTTCTGTTTTGTTTTCAGGTTGTTGTCTCTTTGACACATTCCCAGTTTCCATTCTTTGTTTATAGTACAAGTCAAAACTGGTACTATGCCAAACATTTTGTTCCATGATGAACATGACTATATACTTATTTGTAGATCTTACTTTACTAAACATTTTGTTTACAACATATATTTGCCTATAATAATTTGAAAATAATAACCAAAACTGCCAAATTTTCTTAAAATTATCAATTCAAGGGCAATAACCTAAAAATCAGTTATCTAATTGTTGATGCCATCGCACCCAGAAAAGAAATCCGTATGTCTCACTTTCCCCAACTTTCATCGCAGGCGAGAAAATAGATAGTCAATTAATTATAGCTTCTCATACAAAATAAACTACTTCGCTGAGCGCAGCTGGATACGCCCGCAGAGGTCCAACCCTGAACAATTGGGGCAAAATGGACACAATATTCAAGCTTGATACAGGTCTGAATTTGGATTGTAATTAAATATTTGACATATTATAGGTTTCTGAATAAATGTAGTCAAAGAACTTGAAATTGGTTATATGAATTGAATTTATATTCAATTAAAGATTTCTTGCTGTTGTGCAATACACTGTACACTGTGCTGTTGCGCAATACTTAGTTAATCTGTTGTCAGACTATAAAGTTCAATTAATTCTCAATGTCATATTAGAAATTTATGAAAATCAAAAGGGAGCTTACATCAATAGATATAAACAATTCCCTAAAGTTTCATGAGAATTGCTAACAGCATTTTTGAGTTATTGTGCTAAAACTGGAAAATCCCCTTTTTAATGAATAAACCCCATAACTCAAAAATGTAAAATGTAAAATTTATAAAATTCTAAAGGAGCTTACATCAATAGCTATAAACAATTCACCAAAGTTTCATAAGAACTGCTGAAAGCATTTTCGAGTTTTTATAAAACTGGAAAATCCCCTTTTAATGAATAAAACCCTTTAACTCGAAACGTAAAATCTAAAATTTATAAAAATCAAAAGGAGCTCATGTCAATAGATATAAACAATTCACCACAATTTCTTGCAAGTTGGTGAAAGCATTCTTGAGTTATTGTCCAAAACTAAAAATCCCCTTTTTAATGAACAAAACCCCATAACTCGAAACATGAAATCTCAAATTTATAAAAACAAAAGGAGCTCACGTCAATAGATATAAACAATTTACCAAAGTTTTATGCAAATTGGTTAAAGCGTTTTGAGTTAATGTCCGACATGTTGACGATGGACGGACAGACGGACATTGGTATACCATAATACGTCCCGTAAACGGGCGATAAAATAAAATTTTTCATGTTTATAAATAAGTAAAAGACCAACAAAGATTAAGTCACATATACATGTTCATAAGACTATATATTAAACTGAGTATTCAAATGAATTAATTATTTCGCTTTCATACACTCAAATGGAAATAAAGTTAGGTCTTTAAACAGGAATGTATAACTCCTTACACACTTTGTTCCTTCTGAAGAAGCTAATTAGGAACTGACTAAATTAATAAATATCAGTCATTTCTTATGATTCAAAACAGCATCTGTATGTAACTCCTTCCATTATACAAACTTCCACAATCAGATGAGTCTCCTGCAAAAATAGAAATGGAGAGATGAAATAACGAATAAAACATTTTATAGCAACTAAAGGTAAACTTTTATTAAAATCAAATATTCTCAAATGGCCCATAATTTGGTAACAGGTTCTTAAATGGATCTATTTCAAAAGTCTTTCTTCTTTGTTAAAATAAATCTCTTCATGAGAGTACATTCTTGGCTTCAAAATCACCACATTTTAGAAACATTGTCAAAATGCAATGATTTTGTGCATTTTAGGAACTAAAAGCTTGTGGAAACCTTTGGCGACAACCTAGGATCCAAAGTGTTCTATAACCATAAGTTGCAAATGATGATATTGAAGCCCCAGACACAAAACTTTCTGGATCGTGGGTGGCAGCCAAAGTAAATTGTGCGAAAAACTGTTTTAAAAGAATTCTTCAAAATTTTACCAAATGTAATGGTACAACACAAATTATGCACACTTAAAGAATCAATACTTCTTAATTCTTAATGTGATGTGCCAAAATGAAGTTATTTTGTATTAATAGTAATATCTAAACTATTTCTATGAGAAATTTGTAGTATTTTGGCCAGTTTACAAAAACATCAAAAACTTAGGGCCAATTTTAACCCTTTTTGAACTTATTCCTTTACCACTGTGATTTACATTGAAAACCACCTATTTCACCTGTACTATGAAGACACTTTAATATCTATATTCAATCAGTTTTTTTTTTCCAGTTACATTATTCTAAGTGACCAACAGTGAATAAACAATCTGTAAATTAAAAAAATGAAATATTTCACTACATGCAGTATTATTTTTTGAACTGGAAAAAGAGTTTTTTGTTCAAATAATGTTATTTGTTCCACATTCTGTCATGTCTATTATGTGATCAAGGTATTGTATAAGGTATGGGGTTTGCTCATTAGTGAAGGCCATTTGTTGACTTACTGTTAGTTGTGTCATTAAAACTCTGTTGGATAGTTGTCTCATTGGCAACTATACCACATATATCCTTATTTCATCATGTTTATACATTATACTTGTTCTCTGCTTTAGTATATATTGAATTGTTTGAGAAATTGAAGAAATTGATTTTTTTTCTCCTCTTAAAATCACTCAAGGTTTATCTGTGTAAAATGTTGTATATGGAAATGGTATTATGAATTTACAATATGTCTTAACTGTTCTGTGTAAAATTAAGATATTAAATTAAAACCCGAAAAAAATGAACACTGCTTTGTGCTAGACAGAACCACTTATATTCAGCTTTTTAACATGTAATTTCTAATGTAAACAGTCTACAGGCAGACATAAAGGGCTTAACATATCAGACATTTCACATTTATTGTCCTTAGCTGACCAAGTATTTACTCTAGTTATGCCCCTTAAAGCAGGGTGCTTTGCAGAGAGGCAACAAATACCATTTTTCAAGTAAATAGATTGACTTGGCCTCTGATTCAACTTATTACTTCCCATGATTCATGCCAGCTGCACGCTGTACAGATTCTACATGTATAACAGCAAGAATCACTGAGGCAGTTCATATTTTGTACCTGTATACATGAATGTGTAAAAGTAGAAGAAGAATGTACAATCATAACAATGTATTTCTATTAAATAGGTAATTGCAATTTTGCCATGGCTGATTGGTGTCCTATTTTATGTATCTTTGCTATTGTGGAAATATGTACTGTGAATAAAAAGATACTGTTAGGGTATGTATGCTGAGACAGCAACCAATTAGGATGACACATTCCCATTTCCATTTTCAATTTTTATAACATGTACATATAAATTTTGGATAGATAATCAGATGGACAAATATGATAGCCAGGACAACTGACCTTGTCTATGGATCATACCTTCTGAAAGCTACCAAACACACTACATAAAATAACATTATGATTCAAGCTGGACATGTATATTGTTTTGTACATCATGCAAGTAAAACACTAATTATCAGATTATTGCATCATGGTTGTAAATTGCAAATCACTTTTGCTTCTTAACATCCTTTTCAGAATAAGGGACTATTTCTAGAGTTGGGCATGTACTGGGTTGTAAACAATTATTGATGTTGTGTTTCATTAGCATATCAATAAAATAACAACATGCAACATGTGCAACTGAAAACTCGTTATTTTGTTTACTGATCTCACTATTTTAACATTCAATATAATGTAACTATGATATATCAATTATATTTTAAGTTAAAAGTTAAAAAATAAGGAATTTATTCTTTTATACGACAAAATATAGAAAAAGTTGAAATCCCAATTACCTGGGGATTTCAATTTTAATATTTTTCAATAGCATAACTTTTTTACAGCCTGGTTTAATATATTTGCACTGTGTGATTATTATAGGCATATAGATAAACTGAAAGATCAAGATAATAAATAAATTATGGCAAAGTAGCATAATATTCTACTTGATACGATCTGCATAACCAACCTTTTTGGAAATCATAAATAACATTTTCTAGCATAGACCGCCATGTTTTGCATTAGGTAATGAGTTGTTTCCTCACTGGCAACAGGTGCTCTCCTCAATTTGTTGTTGGCGCCTTATCATCACTTAGTGATCTCGGTCCCATTGAAGATCGTACCATAACAATACTCGTCCCTATCTCCTGTCATGCGAGAATTTTTAACTGTCCAAAACAACATCGTAATAACTTGGTTCCAATTAACAATTTCTTGCAATATGTATGTTTTACGAGAATTATATTGAAGGTTTACACTTATGTATATTGAGGGTTATCAAAAGTTAAAAAACATTGCAGCATATAGAACCACCTGGCATAACCGAATAACTCAACTGTAGTTCACTTTATATATGTTGCCCTCATATAACTACTGTTATTGTTAAATCGCATTGATAACATATTGAATACTTTGAATAAATAAAATTAGTTAAAATAAATTGAAAATATGAAAGAATATTTTCAACAACAGAAAAGGGGGTCTACTCCATCAGTACCTGTGATCTACATCAAAGTATGTCTGTCATCTTCGTTTATTGATGAAAAACCCCAGATCATGTCAACTGCAAATTGAAAATTAACTAATTCAACTAGTTTTTAGCTCACCTGGCCCAAAGCTTTTCTCATCACTTGGCGTCCGTCGCCCGTCGTCGTCGTTAACTTTTTACTTTTTGAACTTCTTCTAGAGAACCACTGAATGGAATGTAACTAAACATGGCATGAATGTTCCTTATGAGGTACTGACCAAGTGTTGTTACTTTGAAGCCGATCCATAATCCAAGATGGCCGCCTGCGGGGGACTTAGTTTAACATAGGACCCTATGGGAAATACATACAAAAGTCTTCTTTAGAGAACCACTGAATGTAATGAAACCAAACATGGCATGAATGTTCCTTATGAGGTGCTGACCAAGTGTTGTTACTTTGAAGCTAATCCATCATCCACGATGGCCGCCAGCCGGGGACTTAGTTTAACATAGGACCCTATTGGAAATACATACATATGTCTGCTGTTAGAGAACCACTGAATGGAATGAAACCAAACATGGCATGAATGTTCCTTATGAGGTGCTGACCAAGTGATATTACTTTGAAGCCGATCCATCATCCAAGATGGCCGCCAGCGGGGACTTGGTTTAGCATAGGACCCTACTGACAATACATACAAATGTCTTCTTTAGAGAACTACTAAATGGATTGAAACCAAACATGGCATGAATGTTCCTTATGAGGTGCTGACTAAGTGTTGTTACTTTGAAGCTTATCCATCATCCATGATGGCTGCAAGCGGGGTGGGGATTTCCTTTAACATAAGACCCTATGAGAAATACATACATAAATCGTACTTTCTTGTTTATTTGACCTGTTGATACTTATTGTATTGCTTTTTTGTTATTTAATGTTATTCAGGGTCATATCTGGTCTATATACCAGCTTTGATAAAATTTATATTACTATAAATTTTCACTTCTGTACTATGAACATCAAAATTATTTATTTTGTAAAAATATTTCCTTTCTCTATTGGAACTGTATTTTCATTTTCCTGTGTTTAAAGTTATTGCAAATGGCTGATATTTTTGTTCGAGCATATTGTTTTTCTTTAACTGTTTAACATTTCATACCGATATAACATGTTACTTTTATTATTCATCCCTTAGTTTATTTATTTTGTATTTACATTGTATCATATGTAAAATTTATTTGATCAGTGTATGTTCAATGGTGTTAATATGTCCTTTGATTGAGTTAAGCTATTTCAGTTGATATTTTATAGTGTGTCTTTCTATGTTGTGATGTTACACTATTGTTTCAGAAAAGGGTGAAGGTTTGGTACCATTAAAACGTTTAAACCCGCTGCATTTGTTTGCACCTGTCCTAAGTCAGGAATCTGATGTTCAGTAGTTGTCGTTTGTTGATGTGGTTCATAAGTGTTTCTCGTTTCTCGTTTTTTATATAGATTAGACCGTTGGTTTTCTCGTTTGAATGGTTTTACGCTAGTAATTTTTGGGGCCCTTTATATAGCTTTCTGTTCGGTGTGAGCCAAGGCTCCGTGTTGAAGACCGTACTGTGACCTATAATGGTTTACCTTTATAAATTTTGACTTGGATGGAGAGTTGTCTCATTGGCACTCATACCACATCTTCTTATATGTATATGCTTCTTCTAGAGGTGCACTGAATGGAATGAAACCAAACATGGCATAAATGTTTCTTATGATGTGCTGATGAAGTGTTGCTACTTTGTTGCCGATTTACTGTTCAAGATAGCCACCAGGATTTTTTATTAAATTACAGGGCCAATATTAAACCAAATTTGGTCCACTCATTATTATAGGTATCTGTTATGATTTTAATCTATTTTTACATGATTTCTAAAACCAAAGTAGAATCAGGTGAGCGACACAGGCTTTTGAGAGCCTCTAGTTTACATATAAATACAGGTTTGATAAGTTTGATCATGAGCATCTTTGCTAGCAAAGGGTTACAATCCAGTCCCCTCCTTGGCTAGCAAAGATGGATCATGAGATATTCCTCAAACATACGCCTTAGCATCACTCTTGAAAATTGCTGTATGTGTTATTTTGATTTATTACTTTGTATCTTAAAACTTACTTCTTGCGACTTGTTTAATTTAGGGGATAAAGAAAATGCACTAATTCAGAAAGCAAAGGATATGCATCTTGAAATAAAAGAATTTCTGATTAACTACCTGCCATCCAAGTCCTTGCCAAAAATAGGGGATAACGTATCAATTAGCTATGAGGATAAAACAAGGGATATCACAGAAGATGATAGAGATGAATTGACACGGTACTTGTGTACATTCAAAGAGATTAATCTTACCATACCAGATATTCCATCAATGTTGCACGATACCATTGCATTTATTCTTCAAAATTCAAAGAAAACAGGTATTTTTTCAGCATCACGAAATATCTATAAGTTTAAAATGTAAAAAAGGAGATGTGTGGTATGCTTGCGAATGGGAGAACTGGTGGTATACACAGAAGTGCCACTGGAATAGGTCCTTTTTGTTTTGTCAAATATACCAAGGGATGCAATTTCACCAGTGTAAAATGTAGATGGGCCAGTAATTTTCAATATTTACAATTTATAGCAATATATATATATATATAGCCATTGAGTGAGATTGTGAGTTTAAATTCAGCACGGGCAGGTGCACTCCAAGCCTATGATAATTGACTAAGGATTGGAAATTTTCCTACCGAAGGTCGGTTGTTTGCTCCAGCTTCATCCACCAATAAAAACTGATTGCCACGAAATAGCACACTAGTGATATGCGGCGTTAAACACCAATCCATTAATCCATCAAAACCAATAAATTTACTAGAAAATTATTTTAAATGGTGCAATACTGCCTTATAATTAGACAGAAGTTTGTCTTCTGATATAGTTCTGTTACTAACCATCTCATTTTGCTTGGCATTGATGCATATGGTTTGTCAGGCAAAGTCAATGAAAGCAAAGAAAGAATGGCTTAACAAATAAATGCTTCGCTGAGCGCAGCTGGATACGACCGCAGAGGTCCAACCCTGAACAGTTTGGGCAAAAATGGACACAATATTCGCGCTTGATACAGGTCTGAATTTGGACTGTAATTAAATATTTGACACATAATAGGTTTCTGACACCGAATAACTGTAGTCAAAGAACTTAGAATTGGTTATATGATTTGAATTTATATTCAATTTTTTTGCTTTTGTGCAATACACTATGCTGTTGCGAAATTACCCCCAAAAAAAAAAATTACCCCCTTTTTTTGCTTTTGTGAAATACACTATGCTGTTGCGTATTGACCCCCCACCAAAAAAAACAAATTTGTACACCCCCTTTTTTTGCAAAAAGAAATGATATTTGAAGAAATTTTCTTTTTAATTTCTGAAATCTGAAATGAAAAAAAAATTGCCCCCACAACTTCTTTCTTACCCCCTTCCCCACTAATTTTTTTTTCACCTCCCCTTTTTCCAAAAAGAATTCTTTCCCTCAAGATATGGTCTTAATCTCAATTCAAATTTCCAATGGAGTTTGCAACCATAATTACCAATTTAAATACATCATAAAAGTCTTAAAATAGAAAAAATCCCCCAATTTTTGAACCCCTTATGATTCATCACCCCAAACTCAATCCCAGCCTTCCTTTGTGATATGGAACCTTGTGGTACAATGTCAGAGAGATCCATACACTAACACACAAGTTATTGTCTGGAAGTTACAAAAATGCTTATTTTTAGCACCTTTTTGGCCACTAATTCCTTAACTGTTGGTACCATAACCCCCAAAATCAATCCCAGCCTTTCTTTTGTGGTATTGAACCTTAAGGTAAAATTTCATAGAGATCCATTCACTTAAATTAAAGTTATTGTGCGAAAACCAATGTGTTCGGACGACGACGACGCAAACGTCATACCAATATACGACGGCAAAAATTTTTTGCGGTCGTATAAAAAAGTAAGAAAATTTAACAATAGACACACATGACCACCATTCATGCTCATTTATAACAACCACCGTAATATTATATTTTCTAGTTGACAACTCAGCAGCATTGCCAGAGGAGAGTGCAACAAATTCCCAGGACCTTTCGATACCCTCCAAGCCAGCCACTTTCCCTATCTGCATCGGATTCCATTTATCAGCCATTACCACTTTTACCAGCTGTAAATATCCAGGTGCCATGCCCAGCAGCTACAGTAGTTGAGCTGGGGACTCTAACAACAAAGAAAATAGAAAATCCAAAGAAGAGGAAAGCAACTGCTGATGATGTTTATGAGCTACAGGTAAAATTACACAATTGCATTTATTTTAGAAATAATCCAGAATAATTTAGAAACGATTGACAAACCATTGTCTTAGAATGATTGACTCGGTAGTAGGTTCAACTCATAACTTGGAAAAATGAAAAGGTAAAAATCAATCATCAACACTAAGAAAAATTGACCTTTTGGGTCCCCATCGATTGGTTTGTATAGGCAATGATGTGAGACCGTGAATCGATCTTAAATTACACTTAATCAACATTTCATTTTGAAATGTTGCAATTTTCATCTTTATGAATATCTTCCAATATAAATAACTTCAATTTATGGTTTTCCAGCCTCTGGACAAAGCATATTTCCAACGGGTCATACACTATATCTGGAACTCTTAATTAATTTCATGCAATACTTGTAAATTCCACAAGAGTTGTAAGGTATACAGACATCACAGGCACTTGTCTCAGAATTTTTCCCCTATCATATACCTTAATATGGTATATTAAGGTATATAGGAAATTTTTTTTCTGAGACAAGTGCCTGTGAAACACATATTTAAAAGATATATGTTAAAAATATATAGATGTACATGTATAATTTTCATTTCAGATATTGTATTTGAAGGGAGAAATGGTAAAGCAGACTAAAGAGATGAAGAAATTAGATCTTCAGATAGAGTTGCTGGAAGAAATGAAACGAGACAAAGAGAATACTCCACTAACATTTTCTCAACTTTTAATGAATTAAATTTTTTATATGACCGCAAAAAAAATTTGCAGTCGTATATTGGTATGACGTTGTCGTCGTCGTCGTCGTCCGAAGACACATTGGTCTTCGCACAATAACTTAGTTAAAGTGAATGGATCTCTATGAAATTTTACCATAAGGTTCAATACTACAAAACGAAGGTGGGATTGATTTTGGGGTTATGGTACCAACAGTTAAGGAATAGGGGCCAAAAGGGGCCAAAAATAAGCATTTTGTAACTTCTAGACATAACTTGTGTGTTAGTGTATGGATCTCTGACATTGTACCACAAGGTTCCATACCACAAAGGGAAGGCTGGGATTGAGTTTGGGGTGATGAATCATAAGGGTTCAAAAATTGGGGGTTTTTTTTCCTTTTTTTTTCTTTAAAATTTTCCATTTTAAATTGGTTATCTCTGATTTATATATAAACGCAAATAATAATGATATGGTTTGAATAGGTAAATTAAAATTTTTAAGTTCTTAGACCACATTCATTCTGTGTCAGAAACCTATGCTGTGTCAAATATTTAATCACAATCCAAATTCAGTGCTGTATCAAGTTTGAATGTTGTGTCCATACTTGCCCCAACTGTTCAGGGTTTACCTCTGCGGTCGTATCGTTGCGCCCAGCGGAGCATTTTATTATTTTTCTTATCAGTCAACAATTATTTGCCAGAAAAAATGCATGTGTACGGTACCAAGTCACAAATGATGTTTAGGACTCAATTTCTTCGTTCAATACTATTTTGCATTTTTGATTTATATTTATAGATTATCGTTGGTTATTCAACGAGATTGATTTTCTCGCTTGAGCCGGAACGGCGAAAGTGAGAAAAGCAATCGAGTTGAGATGACCAATGATAATCTGTTTATCGCTATTTTTACCAGTATGACGACGTTGTTAATTTCCTTGACAACGGCACGTGTTCCTTAGTTTCTAGCGATAATTTTCATATCACTCGACTCCGTTTTCATATCACTCGACTCCGCTGAGAAAGGAAATTATCAGTCAGCAAGATCAAAGGAAAAATTCGTAAATAGCGATAAATATATATATATATATATATATATATATATATATATATATATATATATATATATATATACCACTTTTGAGTCTCCTTGTGTTATTTTTGGTGTATTCGAGACAATTGAATTTTACAATTTGTATGTTATGTTTTTTTTAATTCTGGCTATGCATTTATTGGAAATGTTTAAATTTTGGCACTGTGTTCTGACCTTGGATTTGATCACTCTATTTGTATAAGGGTCATTAATTTTGATCGTTTGCTTTGCATCCAGTGGCAAATATTTCATGCATGTTCATGATGAGAACAAATTAACAAAGAATACAATTGGTATGATCAGACCCTCACAAATTTTTGTAACGGCTCTTATAATATGCATAGCGTTACACTATTTCCACACAATGCAATCAGATTTTGCATCCCCTTTCCAACCGGATGTGCCGGCGTATTTACACATCCAACAGTCTATGGAAGACCCACTTTGCGGCAAGGGTTTTACTGATTGGACGAACAAAGTCCAAAGGATGACCTTAAATCTATACCTTTATCAATCCTTAGGATAAGATATCATTCAGAGTAGAATTAACAAGGAGATGGTGTTTAAAAAAGATGTCGACGACGGACACCTAGTGGTGCCAATAGCTCACATAACCGTATGTGTAATATGAACTCATTATTTGCTTCCAAGCACCTGATTTTATATGATGTTGAACTTATTCAGGAAGTAGGAAAACGGTTGCCAATTTTTTCTCGGAGGAGTTTTTTATGGTTGTTGATGTGGATTGTGTTCATGTCCAATATGTTCTGTGATTTTTGATATATATCAAATACGTTTGTATATATAGTGTAAAATGAGAACTAGATAATTCTGACGAAAACAAATTAGAAAATGAAATTGTTCTTAGACATGAAAAGCATAGAAAGTCTACTTGACTGAGTCAATAGTCTGAAGAGTTTGATTTCATGAGCAATAATTGCTTCTTTTACTTTAAACTTAAACTGTTATCTAATAAAGTTACTATCTTAGGGTCATCCATAATTGTCAACCATTTTCCAAAGTGTACAAAACGTACACTTGGGGAGGGGTTAAAAATCAACAGTTTTACCGTACACTTTTTTCCAATTTCGGATAACAACAAAATGGTATCTTTATACTCTTTATTCTGACAAAACACAACCATCACAGATAGATGTCATCAAATTAAACAGTCATATATGTTTCAGTTTATTTTCAATGCAAATTTATATATTAAACTAAACTGTAATAGACAGGATCTTCTTTTATTAAGAATGATTGATTAGTGTCTTGAAATCTGAAAATGGTTGATGTACACTTTTGAGGGAGGGTGGGGGTCTGAAAAGTGTATGTTTTGTACACTTTGGAAAATGGTTGACAATTATGGATGACCCTTATTAAATCATTCAAAATATTGTCTCACAGAGATAATAAACCTTCGTTGTTGAAGGCCATACGGTGACCTAAAATTGCTTACATCAACGTCATTTGTACTGGGTGGATAGTTGTCTCACTGGCAAGCATCCCTAGTCTCCTTATTTTTATTAACAAAAGAAAGTCATCAAAATGAAACAAGGTTTCCATTAGGACCATGGTGAAATGAAACAAGTCTTTGATTAATTAGGATCATGTTTCTATGAAAAATAAGAGAGCATAAGAGATAATTAAATATATGTATTTCAGTTGCTGAAAAATACTCTGGCAACGTGTTCTCTTGTGTTTCTTCCATCTTGCACTCCTACAAATGCTGGTACTTGCACGGGCTGATCAATTCGAACACCGGCACCGTCATCATTCACCAAAGGTTCATTTCTGGACAGGGCAATGTTATGCAACACTGCACAAGCACCAAAATCCTGCATACTTTTTCTGGTTTCATTCTGACCTTAAATAGGAAAATAATATGCTCATTTAAGTTTTATGTAGTGTAATTAAATAGTAGATGAAAAATGTGTCATGCATACAGAAATATATATATCATATTTTATATGTCTTGATTCATAGACAATACACAATAGACATATGAAATATCTTTCAATGTTTTGAAATAGTAGGTAGATAACTATTCTAGAAAAGTGATGGTGGTGATACCAAACGCATATTCAAAATCCTAAATCGAAGACAAATTTACGCCTGACAAAAATTCTTTATCAACACCCTTTTGTTGTTGACCTCATGGCACCTTTTTCCAATTTTATATATTTGGGTTGCTGTCTCATTAACGTTTACCAAACATCTCTCAGCCATATTGTTGTAAATATTACATGGAAATTGTTCATTATGTATTATGTATGTGTGAATTGCAATGCTAAATCTGTATTTAGTATTAATATACCTCAGAATGCAGGACATGAAACCTTCTTTTCAATATACCAAAAGTCCTCTCTATAACGGATCTAGTACTGGCATGGCATCCGTTGAACCTTTGCTGGTGTCTCTGTTGGATTGGCATATGGAGTAAGCAGGAAAGGGCGACAAGCATATCCACTGTCCCCAAGAATAACACCATCTATCAATCCCCTGTGATTTGTCTGGAGGTAATTAGACAAAGTTGATGTGTTGAATATGTGGAGTCGTGAGTGGAGCCTGGCCAGTTTGCAAATATATTGGTAAACCTGCCTGTAAATATGAATTCACCCAGTGTTTTTAAAAAAACAGAAATTGATAAAAAATAAAATAGCAGATTTTTTAATTATGCAAGTACAACAACGCACCTGCTAAAAAAGAAGTCATCCAAAGTACTACGCAGTTATTCCTCAACAAATTTCGTTTTTAAAAAAAGGAATCGAATCAATTCAGTTTATTTTCTTATTACATGTCCATTATGTCCATTAGTGGCATTTAATTTTTAAAAACAAGAAAATTCGAGTATAGACAAACATATCAATATTCGTTTTAAGACATAACATGTAATAAACATTGCTATTATTATATGATTAAAAAAGAGAATTTGAAATTACAAAGAGTAAAAGAAATAAATGCAAATCACACGGTATCATAGACAAGTCCTATTAATTTAACTAGAGTTATGCCGCTTTGTACCGTGAATATTGAAGTTCTTTGTCGTATAAAGCAAAATACAATGTTGCACAGCGAAAACGTCCCACATGTCGAAAAGTCGTTCATGTTTTTACCTTTCCGTGTGGACAAGATGAATAAAATGGAAACTTTTAATCTTTTTCAAATGTTATAAAGACCGGACTCAAGTTAATCGAACCTCCGAAATTTGGGTCGAAACAGAAGGACCTAGTTGTCTATATAGATAGTGTCAAGGTATTAAAGGAGAGAACAATTTAAGATCAACAACGACGGAATGGCAAAATACAGATTAAAATACCTTCAAAATCACAGACAGCTTGCACATTTATGCTGTGGTAACCCTTTCTGTTGACATAGGATGGTTCATCATTTGATGGTGCCTGTATCCTCACATGCGTGCAGTCAATGCACCCCAAAACATTCGGAAAGTTGCATTGCCTATAAAACCCACATTTTATCCTATTGATGGAATCTACATCTGTAGGCCAACTCACAAAATCATCCTTAATGTCAATCAGGGCATCTGTCACATCACTAACAACACGAGAAACTGTTCCTTTGTCATACCCCAAAGTATCTCCTATAACTTGCAAGAAGGAGCCGGATGCATAGAAACGCAGTGCAATGCATACTTGCTGTTCAATGGTCAGTGCTGTTGCTTTGTTAGTGTGCCTGCTGAGCCTGTCTTGGAGAAGATTGCAAAGGTATGCAATTGAGTCCTTGCCAAATCTATACCTCCTTCTAAGTTCATCGTCATTTAAATTTGTTAAATGTGAAATAGTTCCCCTAAAAACTCTGTCCTTCCTCGGTCTTGGTGGTAGCATCATGAAAGCAGCCATTTTCTAATTATACCTTGGTTAAATGATTTAACGCTGCTACCTACCATCGTTAAATTTCACTCAAGTTAAGAACATTATAACGGAGCGTTAAAACTAACTATGAGATGAACAACAGGATTAACGAGACGTTAAATTTTATCGATACGTTAGCAAAATTTAACGGAGCATTAGTGCTAACGACAAGTTGAACAACCGCCCCAGGTCAGTAAAACAGTGACATGCCTTTCCGAAAGTTACAACATTTGCCAGCTTTTGTATATGCCGATTCATATTGTATACATAAGGTACATGTATGTGACTGGTTATTTGATCTACCAATATTTCATGCAAGTCATACAAAAATCAATAATTATATATTTTGTATCAATTTTCTATACCTGTGAATGTAATTTAATGTTTATTATATATTTATCTAATAAATAAAATAGTTTGAAGTTGTAAAACTGTGTTGTTATCTTTTTTCCACATCAACGCTCATATTTTCACTTGTTTTGACGCTGCCATTTGGGACAATGTGATTAGCCTGAACTAGTTTGTCAGAATTGTACCTAGTATCTGCTGATTTTAACACATGTTTTGATCCTCATAGTAAAATATTATATTGTTTCATTACAAAACAAATAATTAAATGAGTGTGTTGATTAAGTAACTTAAAAGTTAAAAGAAATTAACGGTCCATTTCTCGTAACTGTCCGTCATCTCCTGTTCCAGATTTCAAGATACATCGCCTAAGTATAATGCGTAAATACCAAATATTTTATGCTTCTAAGGTTGAGTAGATAATGTTTTCAGTAATTAGTCCCCAACAATAACATTTATCGTCAAATTCAATCAAAGCTGGATGGTTTTCCAAACGACAGTGGATGTCGGTCTTTTCTCCGAGTTACGTGAAGGTCTTCTTTCACAATGCAAATTACTTTTAATAGTATAAATAGACAAAGAAATTCCTTTTGTGCTTGCGCACTGCATACGTCCGTTCATTGATGACGAAATACGTCACTGATCAGGAATATCGATCGCAAGATGGAGAAAGTTTTTTCGTCAGTCATCATGGTTACGTGATGTTACGTGAAATGGTAAGTTACGTGAACGTATGAAAAATTGAGATTTATAATGAAAAAGTGTGAATAATGATTGTTGTGCTGATGTATTGTTTGAGCAGTTCTCAAAATGTATCTTGTAGTAAATGATTCCCAGGGGGTTTCCCAGCTTATTTGTATTTTTGGCAAAAATAAAATGATGTTTACCGACGCAGTGATTGGTTGACACGTAACATTTACAGACATTTCTATTTTTATCACGTAACTTTTACCGACATTGCTATATTTATCACGTAACGTTACAGAAATCCATAGATCTGTAATCGTTACGTGCTTTTTATCTAGATTGAGTTGCAAATAAGAACTTTTTTGGCAATCTACAGTCAATCCGTGGGGTTTCTGGATTGAAATGCAAATAAGAACTATATCAACCAGATATTTTTGAAAGGGGTTCCGTCAAAAGTCACATAAAAGGGGGATGAAACCATTTGTTTTCATTCAAAAGTGTACATGTATGTAGTCAAACAAATAGGGTTAATCAAATTATTTATAAAAAATATAGGCATGGACCATTTGACTTGGGGCTGATTTATATATAAAATGAACTGTAATCACAGAGATATGTCTCGCTTTTGTAATTTTGATAATGCAAATGTTCAATGTATGACAAATATATGTTCAAAAACCTCGCCGTAATTATGAATTATGTAATTCATTGACCGCTCCGACGTGTAACTTCAATGCATATTTTAGCGGCGATCAATGTCTTTCAAATTACTTTATTTTTATCAATAGTACCGCTTAAGTCGACGCTAGCCGTCTTGACCTTGTTGTAGGGTATGAATGATTTGTTCATTGTTGAAGACTCTACATCAACTGTCAAGATGAAGAACAGGAATAAAAGCACTGTTCATTGATAATTTTCTATGTTTTCTATGTATTGTGTGCGATTTTGTCCCATGTACATTTACTCCATATCCTTTCATTTTCTGTTGAAATTAAAATTGCAATACTTTAACATGTAAGTAATGCAAATATTCAAAGTCGATGAACCATGACTGAAGGTACATGGCTAAACATGTACAATCTCCATGGAATGAGATGTGCCAATGCTTACATCTATACAACTGCATACCAAATATCATTGACCTACCACTAGTGGTTCACCATGAACTAGACCGAATCACAAACTAATACATTGTTGACGCCGCCGCCGAAACAGATACCTATGTCTCGCTTTTGACTCCGTCAAGGCGAGACAAAAATCATGTTTGGTTAACATTTTATAATATAATAGCATTTTAAAATAAATTTTGCTTGATAATTAAACCTAACCCTACCCCTGAAATCAAACAGTTCATGCCTAAAATACGGTTATTTTTAAAATACTTTTGAGTCAAGTTTTGGACATAGTATTTTTTCTTTCAGCTAAGCTAACATACTCATTCATTATAATCCATGGATAAGAAACAGAAACATGCAGAAGAGATGAAGGTTCATCGGTCCAAGTGGACTGATGAACAAAAGAAAAAACAGAGATCAAAGTAAAATTAGGATGCAAAATACAGAGAAAGAAAAAAAAGAGACTCAGCTCCTAGAACAAAACCATAATCACGACAATAATTTAAAATCAATTGAAACTAGACTATACCAGAAGAAGAAAGAAGAGAGACTTAAAAAACAACGGATTTACAAACAAGAATGGAGAAAGAACCTGTCATCACAAAAAAAAAGAAGAATAAGAGAGAAGGATGCAGCCGTTAAACGAGCAATAAGAATTAAGAAAGACCAAAGAACTACGAAAGTGTCTATGAATTTTACAGTACCGGTAATTAATACAGAAACAGTATACAAAACAGAGGCATTGCGTAAAGCAATTTACCGCACAAAAAAAAACCTGCCATGCACTCCTGCAAAATATGCCAAAGTGGTAGGGGGACTTATTAAAAACATCACTCCAAGAAGAAAAAAAGCATTAGAAAAGGAAGGAATTGGCTCACCCTCAGCAAAGAAGAATCTGAAAGAAATATTTCACACTGTTAGAGAAGCGCATCTTGATCTCTTAAAAGGAAAAACTGATCTGCAAAAAAGAAGGAGAAAAGAATTTCTGAGCCAATTTTCAAACAGCTTAAGCCAGAAACCTGAATTTAGAAAAGTATTCTGCATGGCCACAGGAATAAGAAGGAAGTACTTATCTGAAGATTATATCAAGCCAAAACCCAAAAGAGAAGAAAAGATGCAACATCAAAACAAACAACAGATGCAGTGAAAATATTTTTCAAAAGTGAGACACACTCTGCCACAATATCTGATAAAAAAGCGCCAAAAAGATTTGCAGGAAAAACATGTTTTAATGATGTCCCAAAAAGTCTATGGAGCAAATGGAATACTGAAAACCAAACACAACTGTCATTCTCAAAATTTTGTGAATTAAGACCAAAAAATGTACTTACTCAAGGACATCGGAAGCTTTATCAATGCTTATGTGAGTATTGTGAGAATGTAAAGTTGAAATTGATTGCAATAAATAGATTCATGGCACATGATCACCCAGAACTTAAATTTACAGATGAATTTGATGCTGTTAATAAAACCCTGTGTCCAAAATTGGAAGCCGAAAGGTTCCATAAAAGAGACTGTATTGATAGAAAGTGTGCTGAATGTGGCACTTCCAAACTTAGAAACATGTTAGATGGTGTAATGGAAATTGAAGAAAATCAGCCTGATGTGAAATGGAAGAGATGGGATATTGTCAAAACCTTTAACCATAAAACAAAGAAAGAAATAACAAAAAGACAAGAAATAGAAAAGACAGGACCTCCAACAGATTTGTTAGAAGAGCTATTGGATGAATTAGGCTTTTTGTCATCCCACCTGTTTGAGGCTCGTTGGCAACAAGAGCAATTTGCTGAATTGAGCAAAAATTTCCCTGAAAATTCTATTGTACTAACTATAGACTTTGCTGAGAATTTTTCTTGTTTCAGCCAAAATGAAATTCAGGGGGCACACTGGGCAAAAGACTCTGTCACAATCCATCCCTGCATTGCTTTATACAGGTGCCCAAAAGATGGAGAAATAGTAGATGAATGTATTGATATTGTGAGTAATGATTTGCTACATGATAACCATGCAGTTCATACCTTTCTTCTTGAAGTAGTAAACCATCTTAAACAGCAACAAAAGATTAAAATTGACCATGCATTTATTATAAGTGATGGATGTGCAGCCCAATATAAGTCCAGAGTTCCAATCATGGATGTAAGCTGCAGTTCAGAAGATTTTGGCTTTACAGTTGAAAGATGTTTCTATGGTAGTAGGCATGGCAAGAATAGGTGCGACGGAGAAGCTGGTGTAATTAAGTCTAAGGCAAGCAGAGCCATAAAAAATAGTGAGGCCTGTATACCAGATGCCAAATCATTTTTACATTGTGTAAAGGCTTTAGAAAAGGAGCAGAAAAGCTGATGGTGCATGTAACCATAACAGAAGAACAATTTTATGGGTTTCAAGTGATGACATAAAGAGAAACAGACCTGATAGAAACGTTAAAACTGTAAAGGGCACTAGAAAACTTCATTCAGTTTTAGGAATAAAGAGGGAGTAATAAATACAAGGAGATTGTCCTGCTTCTGTTCTCAGTGTAGAGAGAAAAGATATGACAGATGTCTTAACACCAGATATGTAGAAGGCTGGAAAGAAGTTAGACTAAAGTGTATCCTTTTATTAGAATAAAATTAACATTTATATGCAAAACAGGTGTCAAGAAACTCCTAAACTGGCAAACAATAAAATGCACAAAAATGAAAACGTAAGACAAATGATTTTTTTTATCTTTATTCCAATGAAAAGTAAATATTTGCCATAAAAACTTAGACTTCATATCATTTGGGGGTCTCTCCTGAAATAAATAAACATATAAACAATAAAATCATCAATGGTTCAACAATGGATAAAAACCAACAACAATTAAATATATGAATGTTTTATTATTGACATGTACACAAAGATATTAATAACTTGGCACATTATGTTCAATCTATCAAAGATTTGAGGCCCTTTTAATTGCAAGTCATTTTAGGGTAGCAGCAATTAGAATTCTTGTTCATATAGGTTCCTTAACTCTTCCAAGCATTCAACAGAAATATACCGGTTAATGAAGATGATGTCCATGAAGATGCTGATGATGACATGCCTATACACGAAGATGCTGATGATGTTGATAGGCTTTTACATGAAGCTGCTGATGATAGACCTATACTTGAAGTTGCTGGTGATGAGTTTGATGATGATAATGGTTCTACAGGGATTCCAGACATGCAGTTTGAGGACATCAACAATATAAGCTTTGATCCAAATACCTCTTTTTCATATATCAAAGATGATGACAGTGTTGTACAGAACCACAAGTGAGTACTATTTTTTTTATTACAATGACAAATAATATACTTTGTTATATGCACCATATATATCTAAAATTTAAAAGAGAAAACATACGCTGCATTATTACATTGTTAAAATGAAATTTGGTGAACTTCATTAGTTGATAATAAGATGTTAACATGTACAAATGTACATTTATGTTAAATTTTCATCTTTCATCATTTCAAGGTACAATGTTGGTGACAATGTTCTGATAATACATGGATCAGAACTGCTTCCGCTGTTGTAAGTGATTTGTTTCAAACATGTTAAAATTTGAATATTCAATTTGTTTGTTGTTTTTTCTTTTCTTGTTAAATGTTACATTATATTTTATATTTGTTTATAATATAACATTTAGGTTGGTATACAGACCAAACACTCATTTGGTTTATGTGCCATCTATGTATACCAGACTTACATTCCATATAGATAACTCTGACATTAGCATTAGCATCACATAAATAGTGTTAATTTTTTTCAGTAACTTCAAACCATATTATTCATACCAGAAAGTCGGAAGAATACATCAATGATTTCTAAGTAATGTTGTGTTCAAACAAATTCATTGGCAATTTTATATTCACTTTAATATAACAATTATTATACATGTATTACATTCTGTAAGAACACATGAATAAAATTTGGTTAAACAAATTCAAATTAAAAATAAATCTAAGAAATGTTTTATGTATTTAAAACAACTTTTTATTATATCAAGTTAAGCCACCTCTATTTTTCTATTTTATAGATTGCAAGTACTGAAGAAGACACTTTATGGGTCCAGTACTACGAGAAGCGACATGCTAACTGGACATTACAGGACAATAAATTTACTGTCCAGATCAGTGACATTGAAAAAAAACTGCCTCCTCCTGATCTTGTTTTTTCAGGGTCCAGATATAGTTTTAAATTTAATATATAGGTGTTGCTTTATTTGTTTGTATCATTTTGTTATTAAAATATATATATGTTGATTTAAATGTTGTTTTTTTTAAGATTACCTGAACAGATAGGAATAATTTGAGTTCTTAATCTCTAATGTTACCTGCTGGTTTTGAAAATTACAAGCACCTGGTTATATTTTATTGTTCTTGTGTCAGTGTTAAAGTTCACACGTATGAGATGACTGGTGAAGAGTTTTACACCTTTATAATGCTGCTTTCATGCAAGACATTGAATGTGTGATTTTGTTATGTTGTTGAAACTAGTACTTTAAACTTATCTTGTCATTTCTAACAATGTCGTGGCATATATGCACGTTCAGGAGACAAAATCATAAAAATGGCTGTTCAGCATGGTGGTTAAAATTTGATGTCAATGGCTGTGTGAATGTTTTATATGATATTTAAATAAGAAATGAATGTAGAAACAATCTGTTTGTATTAGTTTTGAAATTTTGGGTCCGTTGAGTAGTGTGTGAGTAAAATTTCAAAATGAAATAACAAATTGTTAGTAAGTGTCTGTCCTGTTACGTGAGTTAGAAAGTTGATATATGGATTAATAACAGTAAATTCAGATGTTTTGAGTAACTTTTACTGTTTATGTTATTCTAGGATAAAAATATACAGAGTTAACTTATAGAAAACATACAAGTTGATCCATCTCGAGTACAATTGTTAAAAATATTAAAAATATTAAAAAAGTTCTCGTGGTCTTTAACTCTCCACACCAAAATATCAGTAATACTTGAAGAGAATTAGAATTTCTGATATAAAACTGCATAGATATGTTTTTTCTTCTATATAAAGTTATGAATACCATCCATTACTAAGGAGGTGTTTATTTATATGGTTAATTAATATGCAAATGTCTGTCCTGTTACGTGAGTGTTTGAATCAAGGTCCAACACAATTAGACTAAAATTACATGTATATACCACAGAAACTATCTTTTGTATGTATTTTCTGGACTGTTTAGATACTTAAGATTCAGATAAGAGTAAATATAATGATCAATTAAGCATTTGGTTTTTTGGGTCCATGTCCCACCCAAATGGCTGTAGATCTAATAACGAGTCATGTAAAAGATGTAATAGGACTGTGTTCAAGCCTTATATTGTGTATACATCTTAAATGGTGTCAAGCGAATTGTATTTTATCAAATGCATAATTAGATATTTGAACCTAATACTTTATTTTCCTGAAAAGACGGCAAATAAATATTCTGAAATTAGCAAGTTGCCATACAGTTGAAAACAAGTTGCCATACAGTAAATATGTCAACACGAGCAAGTTGCCGTACCCTAGACTTTATTTTTATGGTCTATATTCTTTAAAACCATCATTTTGACAACAAATTTCAGTAAATATGATGCCACACTATAATAATCTAAAAGTGTCTGGAAAAATAATGAAAAACAGTTGAATATCTTGCCAATGGGGCGACAGAGGACGATCGACTTCAAAATTTCAGGTACTAAGTGGCAAGTTCTGGAGTATAACACAAAATCTTGTCTTAATTTTGTACTTATCGGCCTAAGAACTTAAAGAATTATATATCAGAAAATCATTTCTTATGCGGTACCCTCGTCAAATCAGTAGAAATGCTTTGAATTGAACGAATTCTTACCTTGTTTACTTTTTTTTCCATTTCTCTCGCTTCGTTAGTACCCAATTTCCGGTGGCGATGATACACAGTGGACATTAGTATTTCAAAAGCACCGGCTGCACTGGGTTTAATAATTATATTGTTTAATTTGATTATCGCATTTTCCAGTGATTTTCAAGTGCACTGTTTGTAGAGTATCTTTTGATTTTTACTGATTTTGCTATACTTAAAACCATACCATAAAAGAAGTACTCTATTTCCCGGGAAAAGCGTGTGGTTCTCTGCTGTTTTTTTGGTGGGCGACAAAATACACATATACAGACATTTAGTATTGACACCTTTTATCAGACATTAGATTGTATTGAAAACCTCAGAATATGTAGAGGAAGAGCTGAAAATAGACTTATTACACACTATAGAGTAGAGGTTGAACACGCCACCGGAGAACTAAAAAAATCTAAAGTTATGGGGACTGTGATGATATCCAAGACAGCTTTCATTAGTTTGTCCTCGAAAAGGCTTATCTAAATAATGAAGAAAAAAAAAATCATTTGGTTTTACTGTGTATCTTTATTACTGTTTTTTTATTTTTTGTATTTTGAGATGACCCTTGTTTTTCGTCAACTGTAATCGTAAGTCTAAGTGTAATCCTTGGTATAGACCTAGTTTCTGCACATGTCTACTAGCCTTATTTAATGCATACCGTAAATGATATACATATAATAAATGTAATTCTCTATAAAACGCAAATAAAGGACTAACTGCTTGGTCTTTATTTTTTATTCAAATTGACTAAGACGGCTACACCTTTGCACGCCCATTAACTACCTGACCTTGAGCTAAGTTAGATTCTGTTTTCGCAGTAGAACTAAAAAGGAACTCCAAATACAAATTTTGCGATGCGTCCTCTGTATATAACAGATATTGACCAGATTATTAAATGCTGGTGAATGACCAAACCCGGAAAATGTGTATTTCCACCAATATTTTTATGCCCCATTTATGGGCATTGTTTTTCAGTCCGTTCGTCCATTCGTCCGTTCGTTCGTTCGTCCGTCTGTCCCGCTTCAACTAAGTTTTTAGGTTAAAGTTTTTGGTTAAGGTAGTTTTGATGAGGTTGAAGTCCAATCAACTTGAAACTTAGTACACATGTTCCTATAATTATGTCACCCGATCGACAATGTCGGGTGACATATTGCTTTTCCTCTGTTTCTTTGTTATTATTATGTCACCCGATCGACAATGTCGGGTGACATATTGCTTTTCCTCTGTTTCTTTTCCCTATTATTATTATTATTATTATTATTATTATTATTATTATTTTTTCTTCCACCTAATTTTGTCCGCCAGTTTTCTCAGAGCCAAATGAACCAATCTAAATGATGGTGCACTATAACAAGGAACTGTGACTTTCGAGTTGCAGTGCAACTTTGGAACTAAAAATGGCTGCCGTTACCATGGAAACAGAAGAAATGTGAAAAATTCAAAATTGCAAATCCATTAAATCTTTCATTATAAGACCCAACTGGAGGAAACTTTATGGGAATGTAACCTGGCATGCCAAGATGTGTTGACCCTATTTAGAAATTCCAAAATGGCTGCCATTACCATGGAAACTGGAGAAAGATTTACCATAAGACCCATGGGAAATTCTTAAAAGAAGCATTTACTCACTTAGAATGGTAGGTCAAATTCCATGATTCTTTCATGGTATATTCCTGGTCATCTGCCAAAATGGCACATGTCTTTAAAATTTTGGAATCGGTCACTGTTACCATGGAAACAGCACAAATTAAAAAATGTCCAAAAATTTCAAAATGCTCCAAACTTGATAAAACTTCACAGAAATGTCTATTGGGATGTGCAGAGTTGCTATTTGTCTTTTGGAATTTTCAAAATGGCCGCCGTTGCCATGGAAACAGCGGGGGGGGGACATAAACTGACTATGCAGTATGGGCTTTGCTCATTGTTGAAGGCCGTACGGTGACCTATAGTTGTTAATTTCTGTGTCATTTGGTCTCTTGTGGAGAGTTGTCTCATTGCCAATCATACCACATCTTCTTTTCTATATATAAAACGCCTCGTAAATTTGAGGCAAAATTCCGTAATCAAGAGTATGTGCATACGATCAATACATTTGTACAAATCTGTACTGCAAAACATCTTCTAGAATATGCTAGAAGAAAATATATATAATTTAACGTGCTTCTATTCTTTACAAAATCGTACTTTGAAGAGAAAATCGCCACCGAGAGAGAGAGAAACACTAAGAGTACATATTAGTGACATTTCTGTACTTGCATAACAGTACACATCCGTGAATCACAAACCTGCTAAAATATACACATTAGCTGAAATCAATCGATGAACGTGTAATTTAATTGTACAAGATAAGATACATGTATCGTGAGATACGCGAGCTATTGAAGAACAAAATGAACAGTTAGTATGCCGCTCCGTCAATATATACACATGTTGTCTGTCCAAGGTCCCCTCTAAAATGAATATAATATATAAAGTCCACGATAATATACTTGCGTATCACGTGACGCCACGTTCTTCCTCGCGCGTGGGTCTAATTTTAGATTCTAAAGAATTCCCAAACTATGTATAGAACTCAAACTTATTCTACGGGAAGAGAAAAAAAGGGGGAATCAAAGACATGCCAATTCCAGCATGTATAATAGATGTGCCATTTGACTTTGGTACACTCAAAATGGTTGCTGCTACTGTGACAATGTCCAGTACAGGGTGACATCCTCCGCTATTGCTTGCAATAGCAAATCTAGTTATTCTTATTCTTCCAATGATTTTTGTCCGGCAGATTTTTTGGAGCCAATGTAACCAATCTTAATGATAGTTAACTATAATGAGGAACACAAAATTTCGGGTTGCAATAGGTCTTAAGAACATAAAATGGCTGCCGTTACCATGGAAACGGAACAAATGTGAAAAAATCCAGTTTTGGTTTTGGTGAATTATTTGGATATGCTTAAACTTAGAATCATTATATTTTAGTACAATGTAGGTGCCCACTATATACTGGTTTTGGATGATTTTGGCAATCATTGAACTACTGTGTTGCCATGGAAACTACACCAAAAATTTCAAAAATATCAAAATGCTCCAAATTTAATGAAACTTCACAGTAACGATGAGCAACATTGGTAGATGTGCAATTTGGCATTGGAATTTCGAAAATGTCTGCCGTTACCATGGAAACAATGCAAAACAGGTCAAAATGCTCCAAAAACCTAAAAGTAGCATTTACTTTCTTAAAATGGTAGGTCAAATCGATTGAAACTTTTATGGTATGTTCCATCCCATGTACCAATGTGGTGTCTGCCATTAAATTTTGGGAATGGTCTCTGTTACCATAGGAACCATCAAAATGTCAAAATTTCAAAAATTCAAAATGCTCCAAAATTTATGAAACTTAATATGATTGTTGACTCGCAAGTCTGGATGAGACTTTTGACTTTGAATTTCCAAAATGGCCACCGTTGCCATGGAAACTGCAAAATGTCAAAAATTTTCAAAATGGTTTGAACTTAATGAAACTTGATACTATTGTTAACTGACAAGTATAGATGAGACTTTTGACTCTGAAATTTTCAAAATGGCTGCCGTTGCCATGGAAACGACAAAAATGTGAAAATCTTTAAAATGCTCTGAATGTACTGAAAATTTACAGGAGATGTTTAGCCATGCATTTATGTTCATTCACTGTTAAATTTTTTGAAATGGCTGCCGCTTAGTGGCAATGGGGAAGGTGACATCCGCTATTGCTTGCAATGGCAAATCTAGTATGATCTTTCTAATTTTAATGCCAAATTAGAGTTTTGACCCCAATTTCACTGTCTTCTGAACATCGAAAATGATAGTGCAAGTGGGGCATCCGTGTACAATGGACACATTCTTGTTATCATATATTTCTGTACTCTTTGGAACAAATTAACTGTATTTATAATGACCCCATGCATTTAATGAGTATTGATATGAACATTTCTAAAAAGAGTCTGAAAATAACAAATCATGTGGAACAGATTTAATTTTGAATGCGTTTTAAAGCATTCAAGTCATAAAATGCTTCCTATATTTGTAAAGCTGTTTAATATTATTTTGAAGCTTGTTTTGTGCCAGACTTATGGTCGGTTGGTGTTATATGTCGCATTTATAAAACAAAGGTGATGTCACTAACCCTGGCAATTACAGGTGGATTACAATACTTAGTTGTTATGGTAAACTTTTACTGCTGTACTAAATAACAGACTTAATTTTTATCTTGAAAATATGATTGTTCTCTGTGAAGAACAGGTAGGTTTTAGAAAGAATTATGGAACTTATGATCATATATTCAATCTTAAATGTTTAATAGATTTGTACTTACACAAGAATAAAGCATTATGTTGTGCTTTTATTGAATATTATCGTAAGGCTTTTGATTCCATTAACAGAACAGCTTTATGGAATAAGTAACTGCAAACTGTATTGATGGTAAACTGTTTGATATAATACATGCTATGTATGAAAATGCTAAATCTTGTGTACGACAGGATAGTCAACTGTCAGATTATTTTCAAAGTAATGTTGGTGTTAGACAGGGAGAAAACCTGTCTCCTGTACTTTTTTCACTGTTTCTTAATGATTTAGTCCAGTTGGTATCTAATGCATATAATGGGTTGTCAGATGTTTGTAATGCTGTTCATACTGCTCTTGATACTGATGAAATTTCTGTATTAAAATTGTATATATTATTATATGCTGATGACACTGTTATACTTGCTGAATCTAAGACTGAGTTACAAGCTGCACTTAATTCCATGTATTTATATTGTAAGACATGGAAACTTGAAATTAATGCTACTAAAATAAAAGTTGCTGTATTAAGAAAACGTAAATCTCCTGATAAACCTGTATTTACTCTAAATGGGGAGGTTTTGAATATTGTTGATGAATTTGCTTATTTAGGTATTATATTTATGTATAACGGTTCCTTTAAAAATAACCAGAATAAACTGTTAGAACAAGGTAGAAAAGCCATGTATAGTATGTTACGAAAATGTAGAAGTCTAGGATTACCTATTGATTTGCAATTACAAATGTTTGACACAATGGTAGCACCATATTGTTATATGGTTGTGAAGTGTGGGGTTATAGTAACTAAAATACTGTTTAATCTTTATTCTTGCAGTTTTATAAGATTATTGTAAATGTTAAGGAGTCATCTCCAAATTGTATTATCTATGGAGAACTAGGTAGATATCCTATGGATGTATTTATCAAAAGTAGGATGGATGGTCTATGGAAAAGATTCATGTGCAGTTAGCAAGATAAGATTTCATTTATTTTGTATAAAATATTTTATCGCTATTTTGTGCATTTTCCTTTGATCTTTTTGTGATAATTTTTCATATCATGCTACTTGCTTGAGATGGAAAATTATCGCTAGAAACTAAGGAGGCACGTGGCGTTGCTAATGAAATTGACACGAAATTGACAACGTCGTCATAGGTAAAATAGCGATAAACAGATTATCATTGGTCATCTCAACTTGATTGCTTTTCTCGCTTTCGCCGTCCCGGCTCAAGCGAGAAAATCAATCTCGTTGAGATGATCAACGATAATCTATAAATACACCATGCATAACAGAGATATGTACCATTCAGAATGGATACGTTGAAAATACTCTAAATGAATGTGGTTGTTCTGAATATTGGTTAACTCAAAATGTGTCTAAATCTGTCAACCTAGCTAAAATTGTAAGCAAAGGTTATGTGACCAATTTTAGCAAACATGGTGTGCTACTGTGTATGAATCACCTAAATGTCTCAATAGTAGAATTTATAAAAGAAACCATTGTTTTGAAAAATATTTAATAGAACTTCCTACAGATTTAAGGAAATCTGTAATATGTAATTTTAGATGTGTTAATAATAAACTCCAGTTGAAAAGGGCAGGTTTTGGGGAATAGCAAGAGATGATAGAATTTGTGATATTTGTGACTGTAACTCATTTGGTGACGAATTTCATTATTTATTCCAATGTTCTTGTTTCAAAACGAGAGGAAAATGTTATTGCCAAAAGAATTCACTACAAATCGAAATGTTGATAAATTTCATGCTTTATTTAACTCAGACAATTATGGTATTATTTTCATAGCTACAACATTTTGTAAAATCATACTTTCTTTAGTAAAATGATTGAAGTTACTGTATATTCATGCATTTATTCAAATATGATGTTCATGTTTATATAATATGTCCGTTTTCCATATATTTGGAAATGCCTATCATGTTTATATGCTAATTTGTTCATTGAATCAATCTATTTTGTTATATTGTGTTTATTTATGTTCAATTGTATTTGTTCACATACCCTGGTTAAGGGTCTTGAAACTTGAAAACCACAACAATCGTTGTGTAGTGCCATCTAACCCAGAAATATTTAAAACACAGGTCGAAATGAGATTGGTTTCACTGCCAGACAAGTTCGTTAAGAAACGGATCATCCGAAGTGGTGATATATGAAATATTTTTATCGTTGACTCTTATGCTGAATAATAGGTTCTTGACATATACTCAAAATTAACATCTATGCTAGAACAAGTTTTGTAATTCTCAATACTTGATTCACCAATACTGTAACACCAGTAAATACTTGCCGAGATCGGCTAAGCTTTATTGGAAGGGTATTACATCTGTTAACATGTTGTAAGTGGCGTCTAAGTCAACTCTTTTCGAGAACGCATGTGAATTTCAGACAAATAACAATTGCCATGTTTTGCCTTTTAAGTTACCAATACAAACTGTATACTAAAAAAAAAAATACTTTTCTTAAATGCTTAGATTGATACTTGTAATTAACTAACTATACTAACTATTATATGTCACTTGAGAACGAAAAGTGTTAAATTGATATAATCGTGATAAAATAAATGTACCCTCGATATTCACTATTGATTTTTAGTATCTTTCATAAAGAGAGGCGAAAGATACCAAAGGGACATTCAAACTCATAAGTCGAAAATAAACTGACAACGCCATGGCTAAAAGAAAAGACCAACAGACAAACAATAGTACACAAAACACAACATAGAAAACTAAAGACTGAGCAACACGAACCCCACCAAAAACTGGGGGTGATCTCAGGTGCTCCAGAAGGGTAAGCAGATCCTGCTCCACATGTGGCACCCGTCGTGTTGCTCATGTTAGTACAAACCCGTAATAAGTCTAATTTGGTAGGTCACATTCGGGAAAAGGGACGGGATTGTAGTTACGACATTAGGAACATATCCGCTATCATCTGTAAAACGGATATTCCG
Source organism: Mytilus coruscus (assembly GCA_017311375.1). Lineage (NCBI taxonomy): Eukaryota > Metazoa > Mollusca > Bivalvia > Mytilida > Mytilidae > Mytilus > Mytilus coruscus. The sequence continues at coordinate 59,001,793 of CM029608.1, read as the reverse complement.
TAACGGTCAACCAACTCGTGATGGCGTCCGTAAAATTTAAGAAGGGATGATTTCAACTTCTCCACTTGGAACTCTTGGTTTAATAGCTTCCTTGTGAGCAGCAACCCTCTATCAAGGAAATCATGATAGGAAATACAAGCCCTGGAGTATCGTATCAACTGGGAGATATATACTCCGTATGCAGGCGCTGCTGGAATGTTGCTACATAAAATGGAAAGTTCGAAATTGGAAAGCTAAATATCGTTTCAAACCTTTTCTAAAAAATATTGGATAGCAACTAGTACAATAACCGGCTCTGTAAACAAACTATTACCGTAACATTGGGATGGGATATCCCCAAACCCGTTTGAAAAACATTTTAAATGTTTCTACCGGTACAGTCAAACTTCCTAAACAAATTTGTGAAAAGAATGAAAGAATCAAGTAAAGTGTCAAGTAATATATGGTAACGAAATCAATGAGTTGATAATTTATTATTTATCCATAGAATATTTTCACTAAAATCTAAAAATTCAACCCCGGCTTTTTGTTTGGTTCGTATCGCTCATTCTTTAGTTTTCTATGTTGTGTTTTGTATACTGTTGTTTGTCTTTTGATGTTTTCCGTTTTCTGCCATGGCCTTGTCAGTTTATATTCGACTTATGAGTATGAATGTGCATTTGTATCTTTTGCTTCTCGTTTTCGGACACTGGTTTAGCGAACGAGTTGGTAAATAAATAATTGAGTAAATAAACGCAGTATACTTAGGAAATTCATGATTATTGAAAGCAAAATATAGCATTAGGGTAACGTTAGGTGTTATTGAATTTTCATTTTAGATACAATTAAGACGGATCTGTACTTATTCATTAAAAAATCAGATCTGGTATTAAAGTGGTACAATTGATACATGAAAAGGGTGACGAGGAGAAATTTAAAGCTTTTATCATCTCACCATAGTCCCAGTAATTGTACCTTTACATGTAGAATGTTTACCTTTTCATTACAGGAGGCATTACTTACTATTATTTAATTGAAACAAGAACACTTACTAATTGCCGAGATGAAACGAATTTGGACGGCTTTTGTGTGCAGTTTAGCTTGCCAATACATAATAGGAACCTTCAAATGATCTTAGAAGACCCTTACCTGACATATTATAATGACACATGTTATTCAGACGACACTTTAATTTTGTTTAGTCACAACGTAACGCTCCTTCAATTTAAAACCATTATCAATTATTTCATTGCGTTACTTCAAACTGTTTTAACAAGTATATAATATAGATGTGTGATAATTCTTTTGTAATGAAGCCGATTCGTGTCACGATGTAATTTGATTTAAATTCGTAATCACGAATTGATTAACTCGCTCTTATAACTTATCTTACGCGTTATCACGACTCAGATGATAATGATGTGTAAGAATATGAACATTATGGCAGGATTTTCTAAATGGTATATATTTTACGGAAGCCCATAGGGGACCTACAAAAATAATATTATATCGTTATCTCAATATATATATAGTTATTTCGATATAATTAAATCGTTATCTCGATATATTTATATCGTTATCTCGATATTTTTATTCGTTATCTCGATATAATTATATCGCTATCTCGATACTTATATCGTTATATCAATATGATTATATCGTTATCTCCATATATTTATTTCGTTATCTCAATATAATTATATCGTTATCTAGATATTTTTATCGTTATATCAATATAATTATATCATAATTATATCGTTATCTCGATATTTATATCGTTATATCAATATGATTATATCGTTATCTCCATATATTTATTTCGTTATCTCCATATAATTATATCGTTATCTCGATATTTATATCGTTATATCAATATAATTATATCGTTATCTCCATTTATTTATTTTGCTATCTTTATATAATTATATCGTTATCTCGATATAATTAAATCTTTATCTCGATATTTATATAGTTAAGGTGGGGGTTATTGCACCTTTTGCAAATAACTCAAAACTTATACATATATCAAAATTCTAGCAGAGGGTAAAATTGATTAGTACATAATGATCTGTATCTGCCAAAATTTAAGTTAAGTTGTGCTTCAGCTGGCCCCTAAACAAAAGTGTATACTAGTTCAGTGATAATGGACGTCATACTAAACTCCGAAATATATAAAAGAAAATTAAATTAAAAATCGTACAAGACTTAGCAAAGGCCAGAGGCTCCTGAATTGGGACAGGCGCAAAATGCGGCGGGGTTTAACGATGTTTTGTGAGTTCTCAACCTCCCCTATACCTTTAGCCAATGTAGAAAAACAAACACACAGCAATACGCACAGTAAAACACAGTTTAAAAGAAGTCCGAGTCCGATGTCAGAATAGGTAACAAAAGAAACTAAACAAAATGACAATGATACATAAACTAACAAAGGAATACTAGCAGTTACTGAAATGCCAGCTCCAGACCTCAATTAAATTGTCTGGATCAACATCTTAAAATTTTCAAAGGTATATTCCATTTTCTTTAAAACGAGCCATAAACCGACATTTTACATGTAATAATAAAATAGATATGCAATGAAACATCTCATAATTTGAACCTATATACCGAGGTCGGATAACTATCGGTCAGCGCCGGCTAACACCACTGGGGATTAATCGAACATTCTTCATTTCGCGCGCTTCAGATGGATGCCAAACCTTGAAAGACATTAAACAGGCTTATTTTTTTTGCTTTTTGCGCTGGCAGTTTGATCTGCTTGCTTGATATGTCAATTTCTGTTTACATTGATTGATGTTTGCGTAAAGTCCAGTCGCAAATATTTCATGCACAATCAGTACGAAAAGAAGAAAGCAACAGACCAGGAAGCCGATCGAACTGCCGCTGCAAAATGTAATGTCTTTAAAGTTTTGTATCAATCTGTAGCAAATGCGTGGAACTGTCAATTTTCAATATAGGTCCCAGACACGCTTGAAATAGTATATATATCTGTAATATACACGAGGTCGGACAACTATCGGGGAGCGTTTGCTAACCCACTGGAGGACCAAATGACAGTTACAGTAACTCCTAACGACAAAACCATTATATTTATATTTTCCTGTGTACATTTTTTTATTACAATAACGCCAATTTGTCCCAGGAAAGAGTTGTTATTAATTCTCTTACTACATCTCATTTATTACGACCTCGTGTATATTAAAGATATATATATTAGTTCAAGCGGGCTTAAGACATTTAAAACTTAATGTTAAATAAAGGTTAAAATGGACTTTGTTAGCTTTCAATTGCCCCTGTATAGATGGCATTTCTGTAAACCGGGAACCTTAATCTGTTACCTGGATGACTAAGATAATTGTAAACAGGAAATATTTTGGAATAATAATAATTAAAAAAAGGCTCTAGCTTTTCCAATATTGTCAAAATTATAAAGAATTGAGAAAATTGCAAATAAAGGGCCATAGGTCTGAAACGAATTTTCCGATCAACCTGAACTTAAATTTCGGCAGAGGCAGATCATAATGTACTGATCAGTTTTACTCTCTGCTAGATTTTGATATCTGTATAAGTTTTGAGATATTTGCAAAAGGTGCCATAATATGGAAACGTATCTAAGACATCTATGTGTTTTGTATGTCGACATAAAACAGCATATTTTTGTCGACATAATCATTTTTTCGCAACAACTCGAGTTAAAAAATGCAATAAAACGTAATATATGTAGATTTCACGATATAATTTATGTCGTAATGTTTACGTCAAAGATATACGTTGATATAAATCATATCGATTTATGGCGATTTTCTATAAAGAAATACGATTTAAATTTTATGCCGATATAACTTATATTGATTTGTCATAAACAAGTGAAGTGATCGCCGATATAACTTATATTGATTTGTCATAAACAAGTGAAGTGATCGATGTAAAGATGTCAACAAAATGCTATAATATAAATTATCTCGATAAAATTTATCTGCATTATCGACATAACAATATCGAAATGTTGCAAACAGAAAGTGTTGTCGATTTCTTCTATGTCGCTAAAACGTAAATAAGTCACCTTTTCGTCATTAATATTTATTCTATTTGACCAAAGAATCGTGGGAAAGTTAGACTGAGAGAGAATGTCACACTCTTCAAGAAGACAGGCGAAAGCAGGTGAGTTTGTCTACTGAAAAAATATTGTACACATTCTAAATAATATTACAGATTGTACAAACGGTTAAATATTTGTTGATCTTGATGCAAATTACTATAAAGGGATTTATGATAATCTGAAGTATTTCGCAGCCCTTTTGTTTTTTAAGGTGGCCATTTTGAATTCAATATGGCAGCCAAGATATAAAATTGCTCCGATAGGGATAACATTTGGTTTCCATGTAGACTATGATGTGGTGATTGCATTTCTGTCTTTGAACTGTTGTTTTCATAATGGCGGCAATTTCACAGATGAGTGATTCAAGCTCCTTGGAGCCTCTAGATTTAGCTCACCTGACCAGAAGGGTCATGTTAGCTATTGTCATCACTTGGTATCCGTTGTCTGTAAAAAATTTCGTCCGTAATCACTGAAGGGATAGCTTTGAAACTTTACACACTTCCTCTTTAGGGTGTCTTCTACCAAATTTGTGTTTATGACTGCCAATCAACCAACAAATGCCGCCATATCTAAAAATAGAACATGGGTTCCTTCCGTAATGCGTTTTGTTATAGTCAATAACTAACCAACTACAGGTCATAGAGGTATAATACTTGATTAGTGGATACATCTTGAGTTATAGTCCACAATGGTTCCATAATAAGGTCACCTTGATCTACATTTTCCGCATGAACGACTTAGCTTTATTATTTAGTTAAGGTCCATTTCTAAGCAGCCTTAAGTCATAGAGGGATGATATTTGGTCAATAGATACATCCTAGGTAGTAACCAACATCAAAACCAGAAAAGGTAGCTTTGACCTTCATTTTCTGCATGACCAACTTAAGTTTTAAATTATGGTCAATACATGTATCTCAGCAACCTCAAGTCATAGAAGGATGATATTTGTTCAGTGGATACATCTTTTGTAGTAGTCAACATTTGTACCAGAATCAGGTCACCAAGACAAACATTTTTTGCATGAACAGCTGGTTAATATAAGTTTACCAAATACGTCCAAATACGTCAGGTGAGCAATTCAGGCTCCTGGGAAAATCTAGTTGGTTAATACTGTAGTTTTCCTGTTTTCAGGTACCCCATGGTAACTGTGGTGCAAACTGTTACACTTCAGAAAAAAATAACTATAAAAGTATTCCTTAGCATCTGATATTTGGTACATAATCATCAAAAGCACCTTTATACTTTTCATAATACCAAGTGTTTTATAGTGTCGTTTGACACACACAAAGACAATGACAAGTATATTTTATATATACTGTAAAATTATTTAATTGATTGAAACGTAGTTATGTTATATTTTAACAGCGTCCAAGCTTTGAGATAGAAAGCAATGAGAGTGACAGTGATGACTTGCCAGATCCAAAGGTGCTAAGACTAAAGCCAACTTCCTCTACATCACAGACATCACCACCACTTTTTCCTCATTTATGATTCCACAGTCATCAAATCCACCACAGACATCACTGCCACTTTCTTCCACATTTATGATTCCACAGTCAACAAATCCAGCACAGACATCACCGCCACTTTCCTCCACGATCACAATCCCAGTATCAACAATACCTGCACAGACATCACCGCTTCCTTCTCCAACATACTTGACCCTACAGTCCTGCACCTCACCTGAACCAAGATCTTAATATGTTCATGCAGGAACACCAACAGTAAGTACATTTGTAAGCATTTGGAAATGTAATTGCATATTCTTCATTTTAACACACTAAGGTACATTCTCAACATGCTCAATCAATGTATAGAAAAACAATATATATATGCTCTGGAGTTTGTTTTAAATATATATAAATGCTCCTGTTAAGCATAGATGTGTTGACAAGCGTATGTGAAATGAACGACAAAATTTTAGTCGCAGTCAACTTTTAAGAATCTGAGCATATAAAACATAGAAATGACTTATATTTGCGACTGCTCAACAATCACTTAACAATAATCAATAATTACATTACATTTATTTTCAACATAATCCGTTATTTTGTTTGGCTAACAGCAATCTCATGTCATTCTTCATAGCACAGTGATATGTAACATCAATGATAGCACGTGCTTCCACAAAAAGTGCAAAGGTAATAAGACAAACTTGATAGAAATCGTTTTTCATTATCCTAGCAAACAAATGTAATTATAAGAATTGAATGCTTCTTTTCGTAATTTTATAGGGTTGTAAAAGCATTGACCGTGTGCACATTTTAGAATGAAGCACAAAAGCGCTTCTTTGCGCTTCATACAAAATGTACTTCGGTCAACGCTTGTAGACCCCAATAAAAAATTACAAAAGAAGCATTCAATTCTTAAATATGTGCAGGGTGGAACATCCTCTGTCTTGGAGACACTTCACTTTTTTGAATGATTAATGAATACCCTAATAGTCATTTTTTTGCAGGTTACTTTGCATTTGACAGACAGAAAGTGTATAATATGCAAAGAAAGGGATTGCGATTCATTTGTAATGCCCTGTGGCCATACATTTTGTCTTGTATGTGCGCTGCAGGTCGAAAATATTGGCGTTGCCCTACATGCAGAGGAAACATTGACACAGTGAAATCTATATTTTATAATTAGCTTTATAGCTCTGTGTCTGTCAATATTTCTTATGTCAGGAAGATCTCTGTAAAAACTTTCAAAATCATTGTAGGTTCCAATATATACCAGTTAAAACTCTATTTCATATTGTGCATATGAAAACACCCATTTTGATTATTTCATTTAACTTTATTCAAGCAATAGTTTAAACTTGTATGTTTACTACATAAGATCTGTCAAACTTGTTTTCTTATGTCTGAAACATTTGAATGTGCCAAAAGTTGCGAGTTATATTGACCTGTGGTGAAATCTTGTTAGATGTTAGGCTGCAGTATTTTCCAGGAGTTTTGAAAATGACTCAACTTGGATTTGATTTCCAATATCAGTTAAAAACCCAAATATATATTGTCTGTCAAAATATCTTATGTATGAAAAATCTTTGCAAGAATCAATAAGTCTGTCAAAATCTTATGAATGAAACTCTATTTGTCTGTCAAATCTTATGTCAGAAGCAATAAAGTCTGTCAAATCTTATGTTAGAAACAATGTTCATGTCTGTCAAATCATATGTCAGGAATTTAATGGTAATCTTTTTAATGACTTTTATCACGATTATTATTCCTTTTATTGGTACAGAAGTAAAAATATCTTAAACCTGAATCTTCCTTTCCAACCTAGAAAATTTAGAAGATATTAGTAATGTTCATGTTGCTAACAAGAATTTTCCGTCAAAATGTCTGTCCATTTTCTTGTGTCAGAAACATAATATTTAAAGTTTCATTTATTTAAAAAGGATGATGCTTATAACTTTTTTGTTGTCAAATAGCATGTATTCCAAAACAGAAGTTCATTGCTTAAGATGTATGGCAAACATGGTCATGGGAGTTGTTTTACTTTCTTGAATGGAATCTGCCAAATGCATAATCTGCAGTGAGGCCAAATAAAGATATATGTGTGGTTCCAGTTACACTACCTACCCTACTTTTTAGTTTTCATACTAGCATACCCTAAAGATTTTTTGTCACTTTCCATTAAGCACTGTTAAAGTCAAAATGTTGCTCCTATAGACTCAATTTAAAAAAGCATAATATAAAAAAAATATCTCTACCTACCTACCCTAACTTTTTTTGATGTAACTGGAACCACACGTACTATTTTATTTGGCCTGAGAGGGAAAACATTCCCTGTCGTATAGGCTCAGTCCCTTGTTTTGTTTGTTTTATTGGATACCTACTTCTAAAGAGAGAAGATAAAGGTTATTATATGTTTATTTCTTTTAATTTCAATTGTCCAAGTTTTAAGCTCAGGAAAGTCTCTTTTATTATTAATGCTGAATTTATTTTTATATTATATACAAACCAAATATGGTTTTTATTTATGTTTTAGATATAGGAAGATGTGGTGTGAGTGCCAATGAGACAACTCTCCATCCAAATAACAATTTATAAAAGTAAACCATTATAGGTCAATGTAGGGCCTTCAACACGGAGCCTTGGCTCACACCGAACAACAAGCTATAAAGGGCCCCAAAATTACTAGTGTAAAACCATTCAAACGGGAAAACCAACGGTCTAGTCTATATAAAAAACGAGAAACGAGAAACACGTATAAATTACATAAACAAACGACAACTACTGTACATCAGATTCCTGACTTAGGACAGGTGCAAACATTTGCAGCGGGATTAAACGTTTAAATGGTACCAAACCTTCTCCTTTTTCTGAAACAATAGTATAACATCACAACATAGAAAACACACGATAAAATATCAATTGGAAGGCTTAACTCAATCAAAAACGTAAATTAACACACTATGAACGAATAAATTCGATCTGTGATACCTGAAAGTAAATACATAGTTAATAAAATATTATGGACAAACATTCAAGGCCAAAAGCAAACAAACAAGTCCAAACAAAGCCATGGCAAGACACCACCGCGAAATATTTAATCCTTAGAAAATAATCACTTTTGAAAAACCGGTTTTCATAATATATACAGGTAAATGAAAAATAACTTTGTCGTTTTAGGTATACTACTTCTGTCTATATAAAATCTTCCAATAATTAGGAATACCAAGAAAGGTCGGTCATATAAATACCTAATTTAACACTAGATACATAAGGGTGAATATCAACAATAAAACTTCCTGTACAGATTTAAGGAGAATAATCTTGATGTTCATACAAATGTAGTATGAAGAAGTGAAAATTAGTAGATATTCCAAATAATCAAAGCTGGTATACAGACAAGATCCACATTAATATAAAATAACAAAAAGTATTAAAAATAGTATCAACAGGTCGAATTAACAAGATTTGTCTTCTTTTGTTTTATTGACCAAATATGGGTTACATTTACTTTTCAGCTCGCATAGCCTTTGAAGCTATATGAGCTTTTATCATTATTTATTATTTTAGGACCACACTGTCAGTCTTTTACTGTTTTGTGTGTATGCTATGCAGTCATGGTCCATTAACTTTTAGTTTGTGGATTTTTATATCGCTTTTATCTCAATTTTCCTAAAAGGAAAAGTGAGCTGTTGCCATCACTTTGCGTCCGTTGTCTACTATTTCAAAGATCTTCTCCTCTTAAACTACAGAACCAATTCCAACCAAACTTAAGCTGAATGATCATTAGGGTATCTAGAATATATTTTGTGTTTTATTTTCTGTTTCGTCAAAAACATGGACGCCATTGTTAAGAATAGAACATGGGAAAAATGCAGTTTTGGCTTATATCTCAAAAACAAAAGCATTTAGAGCAAATCTGACATGGGATAAAAATGTTCATTAGGTCAAGTTCTATCCACCATGAAATTTTTAGATGAATCTAACAACCCACTGTTGGGTTGCTGCAACAATTGTTAATTTTAAGGAAATTTTGCAGTTTTGGTTATTATCTTGAATATTATTGTAGCTAAAGATAAACTGTAAACAGCAAAAATATTCAGCAAAGTAAGATCTACAAATTAGTTTAATGACCAAAATTGTAAATTGACCCTTAAGGAGTTATTGCCTTTTAAAGAAAATTTTTTTCACAATTTGTTCATCTAGTTTGCTTACTTTAAAAATCTTCTCCTTTCAAACTGGTGAATCAATTATTGCCAAACTTGGCCTGAATGAGTTTCAGAGTATCTAATATAAATTTGATATTTTATTTCCTTGTATGTCAAGAAACATAGCCACTATGGCTAAAATGGAAAATAGGGGTGAAATGCATGTTTTTGCGTTTGAAGAAAATATGACAGATGCAAAGAACATTTAAATGGCAATTCATTAATATATATATTGAAAAGCAAAAATTACAGGTTAGCGATTCAGGCTCTTGAGAGCCTCTTGTTTGCAGTTATGACTCATTGTCTTTATTTGAATAAGTGTTCACAAACAAGAGTCATCTCTGTGTTAAGGGTTTATATTAAATTATTATAGTTCAGTTTTTATACAATCAGTTTAAATTTGAGCTGGTTCTTAATTTTTGGTATTTAAATATGTCTGCTGTTATATGTAGTAACCATAGAATGCATGTATTATAATAAGTTTTTTTTTTTTTCTGAAAAAATATAGAAATGTAACATATTATGATAACCACGGTTACTGTTTGATGAAAAAGTACTTTAGTTACATGGTTCTTCTGTTTTAAAGAACTGTTTTCCCATTATAACTTGAAAATTTATGCTATTTGTATTTAAGATATATAAATATTTTAAGGTTTTTCAAAATTACATTAATCTCATGATGCCCTTTGCATAGCAGTCAATATAGCATTTGGTTTAATTTTAATGCCCCACCTACGATAGTAGAGGGCATTATGTTTTCTGATCTGTGCGTCCGTTCGTTCGAGTGGGGCATCCGTGTACTATGGACACATTCTTGTTTTTATTCTTTTCATTCCCATTAATAATAAATGTTCTACTATTGACTGCAGTGCCCTAAACATGAAAGGCTTAGTTTGCCAAAACAAGATTCAATAACTTTTTGAAGGAAAGGGCAACTGATAGAATGCAGTTTTGAAATGGTAACTATGAGTAGCAATATGTCGTAAAGGACACCACACCTACAACTATTATTTGTACTGCATTTTTGATAAAATTACCACTGTACATTTTGCTATCTATCATAACAACACCTTGCGTGGGAGAATAAGGGTATTTACAGTTTCGTTTTGTTAATTTATGCAAATAAGGTTGATGTTTTGTGAGCACCTTCACATCCCAAGAACTGCTAGTCTTTGGTTGATGAAACATTGTAAGTTCTTGATTAGCACAGCTGCATTTTCATCACATAAGTTTAAATATTATAAAAGCAAAGAAATTCTGAAGTAAATAAAGATATTAAGTTCAAGTAAATGCACAGTTATCAATTAAGTGACTTGAGTAAGGTTAGCTTTTGCCATCACTTGATTCAGTTTGAAAAGTCAACAGATGGACACCAAATTCCTCTGAATTTCATCCAAATTTGGTATAGATGTTCCTTAGAAACATTTTTGGCTCTAAGTAGGGTGTCTTGATGTAGCATTGTTTCTTTGTGTGCTTTATCTGTTCCTTTGTGGACTTTGGTTTTATTTCAAATGTTTGGCATTAAGCGTTCCTGATGAAGGTAAATCCAGAAAAGCGCTTCGGACGCATGAAATTATTAAACGTGTTGTTTTCAATTTTTACATCACTGGGTCGATACCTCTGCTGGTGGACTATCAGTCCCCGAGGGTATCATCAGCTCAGTAGTCAGTACTTCGGTACTGACATGATTTATAAAAACTTTTCTAAAATTGTCCGTTTATAAATTTTAAATTATAAAGAAACTAAGGTTTCAACTCCTCAGGCAAATTGACCTTAGATGAATTTGGCTAATTTTTTTAGGTATTTTTGTCATATAGCTCTTCAACTGTTTCGGTACTTATACATCCCTCGGATTTCAAATGTTTGGCATTGAGCGTTCCTGATGAAGGTAAATCCAGAAAAGCGCTTCGGACGCATGAAATTATTAAACGTGTTGTTTTCAATTTTTTCAATGCCCTGCCGCTTGACTCTGGTATTATTTCTCAGACCAGTTTGAATTCAGTTTTGATAACTTATCATTCTGGGCTCCTCATGATCTACAATTCAGTCCATCTTTCATCACTTTGGAGAAGAGATGCTTGTTTTTATACCCATGTTCCTTCGAGTGTGATGTACATAAATAATATGTGGATTTTGATTCTTTAAAAAAACAAAAAAACCAAAACATGGACACCATGGCTAAAAATAGAACATAGCTTTTATCTTGCCTGTGACTTCTGTCGCAGAAAGCGAGACTTGGGATAGTGATCCGGCGGCAGCATTATATATCTACTTAAAAGTTTAATATTTCAGAAGGTAGAAGACCTGGATGTTTCATACTTTATATATAGATGCCTTATGTTGAGAACTTTCTGTCTGTCATATGACCATTGACCTTGACCTCATTTTCATGGTTCAATGAATACTTGGAAAAACAGTTGATTTTTGCAATGTTAATTTCTCACTTATAATAAGTAATAGGATAACTATATTTGGTATGCACCTACCTTGCGAGGTCCTCATGCTTGTCAGCCAGTTTTCATTTGAACTCATGCATCAGTGATCAAGGTTAAGTTTACAGGGTAAAGCCCAGTTCTCAAAAACTATACGAATAGGTCTATATTTGGTATATGGAATGATTGTAAGGTGTACATGTCCAACTGGCAGGCGTCATCTGACCTTGACCTCATTTTCATGGTTCAGTGGTGTGGTCTCTCAGATACTGTAAGAATCCAGTCAATTATATTTGGTGAAAGGAATGTTTGTAATGTGTTCATGTCTGTGTGGCAATAATCATCTGGTATTGACCTCATTTTCGTGGTTCGTTGGTCATTGTTATTGTTTGCTTGTTTGGTCTGTATTTCAGCTACTAGAAGGAATACGTGAACTGATTGGTTTATGGAATGATTGTAGGGTGCATAAATTTGTCTAGCAGGTTTCATCTGACGTTGACCTTATTTTCATGGTTCATTGGTCAATGTTATTTTTTTCTGATTTGGTCTTTTTTCCGATACTATAGAGATAATATATTTGGTGTATGGAATAATTATTAGGTGTGTATTTCTGTCTGGCAGGTGTCAGTTGACCTTGACCTCATTTCCATGGTTCATTTGTCAAAAGTTCATTTATTTTGATGAGGTTTGTTTCTGGGATACTTTTAGCAAAGGTTAACTTAATTTGGTGTGTGGAAAGATTGTAAGGCATACATGTCTGTCTGAAAGGGTATATCTCGCCTTGACCTCATGTTCTTTGAACTTTTAATTTAATGTAATACCTGTGATATTATTTATTTTTTTTACTTTCAACATAAATTCAATTATCAACACTAGAACAGGCAAGACATTTCAGTGTGGCCACTCTTGTTTTTCTACATAATTCAAAGCCAAAACAGATATCAAAATCATACCTGGGGAAAAATGATCAGCACCCCAAGATATATCTTACCATTATAATTTGAAGATCAAAGATGTGGTGACCCATATAGAAGTTAAAGCCCTTTTACGATTTTTCTTCTGAATTTTGTACTTATTTTGCTATGCACACCGAAAACTATTTGGGCTAGGGAGTAATTTGAATATTGTAAATTGCTAAGGACATCAAAATCTATAAATTTAAAAAATATCTTAAAGTTAGAATTTGTAGGATGTCAGTCGTCTTTTCGATTTATAACCCTTTTAATGCGTTTTTGTCTCGCCTGCGAATCAAAAGCGAGACATAGGTGTGGATTTACCAGCAGCGGCGTTAACATTTGCGACTAAGTTTGATAATTAGATCCATATCTCTGAAAGTAATAGGCTTAAGCTTTCAATATTTGGTATGAAGATGCCCCATAACGAGTACTTTCCAGTCTGATGTGTATCATTGATCCTTGTCCTATTTTTCATGCTTGAATGACCCTGAATAACTTAGTCTTTTCAAAATTTTGCGACCAAGTTTGGTGATTAAGTCCATCTTATGATCAAGAACTAGATACCGTCCTAGGTTGCTGATTTTGGGATGATTGTCCCAACTACCAGGGATATCAGTCTGACACCCGTCATTTGACCTTGACCTTGTTTTCATGGTTGATTGACTGACAATTTTGCGACCAAGTTTGGTGATTAAGTCCATATCACAAGAACTAGGAGGCCTAGGTTAATATTATTTGGTATGAAGGTCCCTCCTGCCAGGGGATGTCAGTTTGACAGCCGTAATTTTGCCTTGACCTTGTTTTCATGGTTGATTGACTTTGACAATTTTGCAAACAAATTAGGTGAATAAGTCGCTATTTCTAGACCTAGATGTCATAGCTTGACTAGTAATATAGGGGTAACGGATGATTGACATCAACCGGAAAAAGGAGAGCGCTGGGGAAGGTCGGAACATTTTGCTATCTATGTCGGCTCGCAATTAACAAATACTTTTATAGAATACCACAGATGGGAACTTAAATGTGCCATGAGCTTGGCATTTTCTACACATATATTGCCCAAATGGTCAACGTTCAGGTTTTCCGTTTATTGACAATCCACAGTACGAGGGCTTCTCATTCCGCCCCTTGGATTATATACGAAATTACTGCTCTAGGGAAAGGATCAAATCATAAATATTTCCTCCAACAAAACGAAACGCAACGACTCAAACTATATGTCAAAGTTATATACTCCATGAATATTGAGCCAACCATTCATATTTAAATGGCGTTGTTTGACTGACATGCCTTACAAACAACATTACCATAAGAAATCATGATGTGATAAATCATGTATAATCAGATACAATAGTGTGCACAGCTGAACTCCCAACCAGATGTCCAGACCTTCCGAAAAATTAAGGAAATGTTTTGATCAGTCTATGGTATCTGATACCCTCTTTATATAATTTCTCTGTAACAGACCTGGGGTAATTAAAATGTAATTGTAATTACAATTTTGAAAGTAATTCAATGTAATGTGTAATTGAGCATATTTTCAATTACATTTAATTGAAAGTAATGAATTACCTTGCCTTTTGCCGTGTAATTATGAATTACTTTTCAATTACTTTGAATTACATTTAAACAATTCCATGGCATGGAAATTGTAAACATTTTGACTTTTCTGATGCAACTTGTAAATTTTTTCCCTTTCATTTAATATGCACTTGGTACTTTCATTTTCTTAATACTTTTTAAACATTTATCATGATGAAAAAAATAAAACATTCCTCAAGATATTTTATTAATCATTATAACATGTATAATAATCTTTATCTGTATTCAATTCAAAAGCTTTAAAGTAACTTCAAATTTACATGATGTACATAAGAAAACCTTTATAATATGAATTAACATTTTGGTAGAAACTTGAAATTTTAAGATAAAATTCTGAAGAATAAGAAATATATTAATCTGGATCTTTATATATATGAATATTTCTCTAATTCTTATTCAATTGTGGTTCGTTTGATCTCAGTTCTTCATTGGTCAAAATTCAATTATGACGTCAAATTTTCTTGCTTTCCTCTGAAGTTCCAATTGTGACGTCATGAAAAAGGCGACCATGTCTGATGACATCACGTAGAAAGAACACATCTTTTTGCAGGTCGTTCGAAAATTTTAAATATTGAACTGTCTCGAGTGGATAAATATCGTATCACACTCGATGCAGTGGTAGAATCTATATGTATATATATATATATATATATATATATGTAAATCTTTATTAATAATAATATGTGTTTTCAGCCGTGTATAACCTTCACTGGTGATCCAATGGATGGATCTGTCGTAGAGCTGTCAATTGTTTAGACGTACTTAATCTTTATTCATCATGTTCAAATATATATAAATCTTTATAAATTGTTTTCCCATAAAAATAAGAAATGCAATCAAATAATCAGCATTGAAAATAGAATGGTGATTAAATGTAACGATGACATTATAAATTTGAAAACTTTTTTAACAAATCTTGTTCAAATGTTTTCATTGTCAAAAGTGAAGGTACTGGTATATATAAAATTGAGAATGGAAATGGGAATGTGTCAAAGAGACAACAACCCGACCACAGAACAGACAACAACAGAAGGTCACCATTAGGTCTTCAATGCAGCGAGAAATTCCGCACCCGGAGGCGTCCTTAAGCTGGCCCTAAACAAATATATATACTAGTTCAGTGATAATGGACGTCATACTAAACTCCAAATTATACACAAGAAACTAAAAGTAAAAATAATACAAGACTAACAAAGGCCAGAGGCTCCTGACTTGGGACAGGCGCAAAATGCGGCGGGGTTAAACATGTTTATGAGATCTCAACCCTCCCTATACCTCTAGCCAATGTAGAAAAGTAAACGCATAACAATACGCACATTAAAAGTCAGTTAAAGAGAAGTCCGAGTCCGATGTCAGAAGATGTAACAAAAGAAAACAAACAAAATGACAATAATACATAAATAACAAATAATAATACATAAATGACTACTAGCAGTTAACTGACATGCCAGCTCCAGACCTCAATTAAACTGATTGAAAGATTATGTCTTCATCATATGAATATCAGGCACAATCCCTCCCGTTAGGGTTTAGTATCATACCATCATAAAATATATGAGAAGAGCATAACCCGTGTCATGTCAACAACTGGTTTTAAATAAATGTGTTTGGTTCCGATGCAAAGACCCTATAAGTGAATCAATATTAAAGCCAAAATATGCAATCTTATATATAAGTTCATTCTATTCTAGTCTGTTGTCATTTTCATGATTTTATTCTATATGATATAGCTTTTATATATCTTTGGTTAAAGTAATTGAAATGTAATTAATTACATTGGCAATGTAATTGTAATGTAATTAATTACATTTGAAAATCAATGTAATTGTGATGTAATTAATTACATTTAAAAATCAATGTAATTGAAATGTAATTGAAATATATACTCTATAAAACAAACCAGAGGAACATCGCCCTCGAGTTAGTGAAAATTTACAAGGACAAAAATATAATCTTATCATAATTTTAGTATGCAGACGACCATTTTAATACAAACATGATCATCAAAATCCAAAATAAAATATTTGCTAGATGGTAGTTCTGGGAACAAGAGTTACGGCCCGGACTACTCACACCGTTTTACCTTGGAGCCAATTATGAAAATACAAGCAGTAATGCTGGTTGTTTTCCTTGCAACTTTTACCGGATCGTTACATCAGGATCATTTATTCCACATCTCATTATTTATATGTTGTAATTTCGTTTTTAACACATTGAATATGTCGGGAGTTCTACTAAAATGTTTAATAGGGTATCACATACAATATACCAAATAACAATTTTATTATAAAAACCCATTCTTGTCCTCATACAAACGTACATACCCACATGTATAGTTAGAAATTCAAAAAGTTTAAGATTACTGGTCACTCCTGGTACAAACTATCCAATGCCAGTGTCAGATGACGATACAACATAAGCGCGTCATCTATGTTGCTTGAATGGGAACATCGTTCATGGTAGTCCCTGTAAACAGTTCGATTACTTCCGAAAATGTATCTCTACATCCAAACGTAGGATAATCTTCTGTATATACCTCGGATACAGTCTCTATTTCGGCAGTACTATAAGTCAGTCTAAATGAATAGTCATGTGCTCCGAAAACTTCTGGGTGATTGTATAACATGTTCGGAATTCCATTAAGGGTGTCTGAATGTCGCTGACTTCGAATTCTATGCTTGTTCCATAACTGTACAAACTCATCCAAATTCTTTTGAATGAGAGACATAAAGCAAAATCGAACACATTCAATATGCACTGGGTCAGTATCACAAAGGATGTCGGCATTCTGCATGCCCCGAAAAGGTTTCTCCAAAACTGAATACATCACGAGCGAAGATTACCCCATAAATGTTCTATTCGTTGATTAGAAGTAGATCTACCAGTTATGAAGCTCCTATCTCCTGACTGTCGATCCCCATTACCATAACGTAGAGCAACATGTAAAGTCTAAATAGTCCATTTTCACTGCCTCCGTCAGCACGAATAAGCCTTGGTACTTGTCTATACTTTTACATGATCGATGTACAACCTAGCAATAAGTTAAGGATTATTGTTAGAATAACCTGCCTTTAGCCACAGCATTTTCCTCGAAAACCATCAATCGCTCCATGTATACAAATTCCATATGGTTTTAACTAGTCGTTACCGTCAATATGAATCAAAAGTTAGGCGGAGTCGACGTATAAACTCTTCTTCGCAATCGCCGACGGGATCTTGTTTCTACGCCCATTGGATCCAACGCTTTTGCACTTTTCTCACAACTTCTTGTTGTACTTGTATACTATAGTTCATGTTTAACAACCTCAACATAGTCTTGTAACCTAGATTGTCATAACCTGATTGGTACAGATGATTAATGGCATGAATGACCGTTTCAATAGAGGTATTGACACGACGTAAATGTAGCCTTCTTTTAAGTCTTCTCAAGTGACGTTCACTTATATGTATACCATGAGAAGACATCAAAATATTGCATATTTCTTTTCCCGTGTAAGATTGATCATGATAATACTTGATAAGGGCATCCCTTGGTGCATTGTCACCTGGATAGGAATCGCCAACTACAGGCATTGCTATTACCTAATAAAAGAAAGAATTGTAAAGATTAGTCGATCGATCTCCGAGGTGTTAGAAGGTCTGTAATTGTAATTTGAAGAATTACTTTAGAAGTTATTAACATCTGAGAGGATAAACTAAAATGTTGAATGAAAGTGGATAAGACAGCAATCAATTTTAAACAAAACAATATCAATATAGAATCACAAGCACGTACGTGTATCATGCTACATTTTAAATTTTAAATTAGTACAATCTGTAATATTATGAAGAATGTGTACAATATTTTTCTCAGTAGACAAACTCACCTGCTTTCGCCTGTGTCTTCTTGAAGAGTTTCTAACTCAGTCGAACTTTCCCACAATTCCTTGTTCAAATGGAATAAACATTAACATAACGTTTTAGCGACATATAAGAAATCGACAACACTTTCTGTTTGCAAAATTTCGATATTTATATGTCGATAATGCAAATAAATTTGATCGACATAGTTTAAAATATAGCATTTTTTGACATCTTATATATCGATAATTTCACTTGTTTATGACCAATCAATATAAATTATATCGACATAAAATTTAAATTGTATTTCTTTATAGGAAATCGCCATAAATCGATATAATTTTATCAACATAAATCAATGATGTAAACATTACGACATAAATTATATATCGACATAACGAAATAAATATATCAATGTAACGATATAAATATTGAGATAACGATATAAATATATCGAGATAACGATTTAATTATATCGAAATAACGATATATATATTGAGATAACGATATAAGATTATTTTTTGTAGGTCCTCTATGGGCTTCTGTGTTATTTTATTGCGCACTGTGATTTGAGGTTTGTTTCTGGGGTTGTAAAATATTCCCTGTTTAAGACAGAGTACTATTTTAAAATTGTGATGCCATTTTGTCAATGAAGTACGTACACTAAATGCATCTATGCCAATGCTCCTCGCCGTTTTGAGATCGACAGGTTTGAAAATCTTAATAGAGAAGTTAAAGGAATCTTAATAGAAGTTAAAGGAATCTGATGTTCAGTAGTTGTCGTTTGTTGATGTGGTTCATAAGTGTTTCTCGTTTCTCGTTTTTATATAGATTAGACCGTTGGTTTTCCCGTTTGAATGGTTTTACGCTAGTAATTTTGGGGCCCTTTATAGCTTACTGTTCGGTGTGAGCGAAGGCTCCATGTCGAAGACCGTACTTTGACCTATAATGGTTTACTTTTATAAATTTTGACTTGGACGGAGAGTTGTCTCATTGGCACTCATACCACATCTTCTTATATCGATTTGTTGTAATGAAACTGTAGAAGATCAATGTCATAAATATATATTTTTTAGAAAATCTGTTTAATACTCAATATTTTCTAAATGTTCTTTTAAAGAAGTTTTAAATTATTAAACATTTTTTTATTTAAGTACACAAATATGCATTTTTATTTTCAGAAAAAAAAAAAATATAAATGTAGTGAGATTTTGGCCCAAAACTACTATTTCCTTTTATTTTTTTTTTATCAGAGTTTTATGATGTGAATAAATCTGATATTTAAATTACTGTGAAATATTTTAAAACGTATGTAGGTTTTATCGTCTCTGTATTGAGTGACTTTTAAAATTTTTCGTATGTATAAGGTATATATTTTTGTATAATACAAAAGGGTGAGACCTAAATAAAGTTTGAATTGAATTGAATATTTTATGATAGATATAATATGAAAATCTTGTACATCATATGCAGGTCGCACTATCATCTTCCAAATAACAACAATTGTAATTGATATCAAGGTAAACATCAAGCCCATCTGTTGTTTTTCACTTTTGGGATAAACGTGAATTAGATTTTTCAAATGTTGGAGAACGGTGAATAAACCACATATACATATGACCTATCTGATCAATATTTTGTAATTATCAAAATTAGATACATCGTTTTTATTAGTTGTTATTGGCTTTGACCTAGCGGTCAGTATAACTGCCAGTACTCTCAGATATGTACTTTAAATTGTGTCTTTTTGGTTGTTTAATTGGGGATGTATAAATTCCTGCCACGTCCTGTCTGTGTTTTTATTTGTTGTCTTTCTGCTTTGAATCGATCTGATGAATTAAGCCCTTTTCAACGGATTTTATAGTTTTTTCTTATGATGTACTGGTACACCACTATTCCAGGTTAGGGGAAGGGTTTTACGCTAGCAAACATGGTTAACCCCGCCACATTCTGTATGTGCCTGGCCCAAGTTAGGACCCTATAATTCAGTGGTTGTCTTTTGTTGCTGTATGTCATATTTGTTTTTCTTTTATTGTTTTGTACATATATCAAGCCGAGGATTAACTTTTACGTCCTTGTTGTAAATTTCTTCGAACGCTATGCTTTTCGTCAAGCTGTGAAAGCTTTTTTCGAGATACAACAGCAATGCATGCATTCATGTACAAAATGTACCCATTTGATATACAACTTTCCAATTCAAGAATACTGGTATTCACGATAATTTGATCTGATTTGATCGAATCTGAGTAGATAATTCACCCTCGATAAGGAACTCTTCAACCCTTTTCTTTAAAATATCAGTTTGGTATACATTAGCCAAAGGAAGCCGCATGATGATGTGATTGACAGTGTCATCTGAAGAAAAACAAATTATTATAGTTACCTCATTTTTTTATATTTGGGCTATTTTCGTTTCTAACTTTTTGACGCGACCGATCCTTATATACTAGTAATACCTATGGTTCCCGTACTTTTTATGGGGTCAGCTAAAGTGGAAGTACTCCTTTTCAATCTTCAGTTTAAAAGAATTAAGACAATTATAGGACAGACACAACAAACCTGTTCCTCTTTTGAAAAGTACTTTTTTATTCTCTAAATATTTACATTTTCGTCCAAAATTTTTGTCGGAAACAAGTGATGTTGCTTTATGTTGTCTTTTGATATTATCTCCTTTGGTTTGGACGTACTCCATGGATACACAAGTTCACAATATTTTAGTTCACTGCTGTCAGACTGAAGTTTGTCTTTTTGAATGACGCATCAATTTTTCGTGAATTTCGTCTATTTGAAAATTTGAATTGGATATTTTTGGAGTTTTTAGTCAAACGCATCCAACATTTGAATTTTATCACCCAAAGAAAAATTGGTTATGGGAATAACTTCTTCCATTGTTCAAAGCTGATATATGTGTTATAGAAACTCAGTTTAAAGTATAAATGGCATGCAACAATGTAGACTCATCAAGTTGGGCGTAAATAACATCTGATTAAGGTTCTATTGTTTTATTATAGTAATCTCAAATAAACACCCTGTAACATATAAAACACACAATAAGACACAATACATACGTTCAAAGAACGATAACTCTAATTATTATCTCCATATTAATAAAATAAAATATAAATTATCCAAGTAGTTAACTTCAGTTCGAAATATATACCATATTTAATAAAGTATGTTTTACTACTTTATCATAAACATCTATACCAAAGTCTATTTCTGGTAACTGTTCAATATGCAATTCTACAGATATCAATAACACCTTGTGTCAACGATCATTATCTAAAGTAATCAATTCTAATACATTATTTTATTCGGAGATATTCGTAAACTAAACAATAACACATTACAAACACAGGCAAGACACACATTAATTAAAACACATAAGTACAAATAGACAACACGAAAATAAATAAACATGTAAACACAGAACACAGCTTACCGTGTATATAATACAAGGGCTGAGCAGTGCTCCTCTATAAAATTACTGTATACTCTTATACTTCACATACTGGAATCTGAATATAAAGAAATATGACTTCATAAGTCTTAATGTCAAAACTAGTAAATAATATAGTTAAACTCAATGCAAGACAATATTCTATGCTGAAATCTAATAACAGCCAAATATGAAAAATAATATAATAACTGTAATATTCTTTCTGTCTTGCAAATACCAACTTAAAGTAAAAATATAAACTCTTTCATACTCACGGGAATCAAAGTGGACTTTCATACACATTTTCATAACACATTCATATCTTTTATACCAAGATAAAATATAGAAATACATACATCAAATAGTAATGTAAAGGATATAAATGACCTGAATATAAAGAATGGTTTCCAGAATAAGAAGAATAAATATCTATAAATCACAATAAAGTGTCAGTGTTCTATATCTCTGTGTAGAATTTGAAAAGAGTGCCTCAATATCAAAGGAGTCCACAGAGTAACCAATCAGAATAAAGGAATAGAAAACCCAGGATGTAAATATCCAAGTGAATAGAAAATCAAAGTACTGTCATACTGTATACTCTGTCAGAGTCAGTCAACAAGTCAATGCATGAACAAATATATACAAATACTATTTATTAACATAAATGATAAAATCAAGTTATACTACAAACTCCCCTGCATTGGAAAATGACGTCCCCGTCATTGCAGTCAAGTTTTAACAAAATACAAAATACAATATATAATACACATGTAAAGTTCTGACTCTCAGTACTTCTTTCTAACAATTCATGAAATTAACTATCAAACATATAAAAGATAAAACACAGATCTCAATCACTGAATGGAATAATCTCACTGAATTTCTAAGATGATTTCAAAATAATGTCTATTAAAGCTTTACCAGCTTCTTTTCTAATCCAGATAGAGTTCCATCCTTAATTGCAGAAGCCATAAATTTTGCTTTTGCTTTCCAATCACAAATCACTGCACTTTTACAACAAAATCTCCAGACCTTAGCCACTTTGGTTCTCTCCTATCACGACGCGACCTTCTAGGTGGAGGTATCGAGTAAGAACCAAATCATCTAATGTATCACTATCATTATCAGATTGAACGGTTTCATCTGCGTTCAATAATTCATGACTAGATTCATCAATTCCAGAAGCGCTTCCTAATTCAGAATCATCTCTGATTTCCTGAATATCAGATTGGGCGTCCCCATCTGATTCTGTTGTATCCTGTTCAATTTCCACTTCCTGTAATGCAACAGTATCCTCAGTACTTGTTGGAGCACTGTCTGTTGTCATAGCAGGTACAAAATAATATTCATCCTCTGATGAAGATTCACTAGCTAAGTCTGAAGTGTCTGTAACTATAACTGATTTCGGTTTCGGTGGTGATTTCATCGGTTTTGTCTGAAATATGGACAATAGGTAGAAGTAGATTTCTATGGAGTGTTCTTAATCTTCCTTCTCCATTTTCCTTTTAACATTGAAAACAGATATTTCTAAATTTGGTTGCGATAAAATTATATACGGTTCATCCTCCCACTTATCAGCAATTTTATGTTTTCCGTCGAATGCAACTTTCCTAACTAAAACCTTATCTCCTTTTTCAATCGCTGCACTTCTTGCTCTGAGATCATAACCTTCCTTTTGTTTCGCCTGAGCTTTCCTTGAGTGTGCAGCTGCTAATTCATACGCCTTTACTAATCTTTCTCTTAACTCCTGAACATATTTTGTTTCCGGTTTGCATTGTTTATCTGTAACTAATCCAAAAGCTAAATCGATAGGTAATTTTGGTTCTCTTCCAAACATTAAAAAGTATGGTGATTGATTGGTTTATTCGTGTTTTGTACAGTTATACGCATGAACAAGTGATCCTACATGTAATTTCCAACTGAATTAAATTTTGATTCGGTTCCAAAGTTCCTAACATTGAGAGTAAAGTACGGTTAAATCTTTCTGTCATTCCATTTCCCATTGCGTGATACGGTGTTGTTCTAGATTTTTAGTTCCCAAAAGTTTACAAAGTTCCTGTATTAAATTCCTTCAAACTTTGCTCCTGATCTGAATGTATGCGTTCCGGTAATGGACAATAAACTGGTGAAATAAAACTTCTGCTGTAGCTTTAGCGGTCTGATTCCTTGTCGGATAGGCTTGAGCATACCTAGTGAAATGATCTGTTACTACTAACATATGCTGATGTCCTCCTCTTGATTGTTCCAAAGTTAAAAATCTATGCATACCAATTCCAAAGGTTGTGAAGTTGTAATACTTACCAGTGGTGCTCTTGATGGTTGTTTTTCCTTTTATACACCGATCGCAGTTCTCAATCCAATTGTCAATATCTTTCGACATACCTGGCCAATAAAATCTATCACGCAATAATGATGTACTTTTATCACGTCCAGGGTGTCCCATTTCATTATGTAGAGCCTCTAATACTGTTTTAACATAATTTGATGGTAGTACAAGCTGATTTAGTATCTTACCATTCCTATCTGTTACTTCTCGGTATAAGATGTTGTCGATAAGTCTCAGATGTTCAAACTGTCTGAGTAATGGACTGTGTATGATTTCTCCTTCTTCGGTTTCTTTCCTATCTTAACACATTCAATCCATGGTTGAAGTTCTTTATCCTGATGTTGTATACTTACCAAATCTATGTCGTTGTAAACTTGATGTTGAGTATCTATTGTTGCTTCATCAACTACTTCTGGTGATATTGATAGAGTTTCCACAAATGGTGTTGAAATCATTCCACAAATAGCTTTAATAGATTCCATTGGTATATTTATCTCTTTGTTGGTTGGTATCCTTGATAAACCATCTGCATCGGAGTTGTTTTGCCAGGACGGTATGTAATATCAAAGTCATATACTGAAAGAGCAGCTAACCACCTATGTCCTGTGGCATCTAAGTTGGCAGTTGTTAACGCATAGGTGAGCGGATTATTATCGGTTAATACTTTGAATGCATGTCCATAAAGATATCTGTGAAATTTGTCGCAAACTGACCATTTGAGTGCTAAGAATTCTAATTTGTGTGCCGGATAGTTCTTTTCTGATTTCGATAGTCCACGGCTTGCATATGCTATTACTCTGTCGTGTCCTTCTTGATGTTGATATAATACAGCACCTAACCCTGATCCACTAGCATCAGTGTGCAATTCAAACGGTTTTGATAATCGGCATATCCTAAAATTGGTGCTGTTGATAGAAGTTCTTTAATTTTACAAATGCATTTTCCTGTTTTTCTCCCCAAGTCCATGATTTTTGAGTATGAGTTTTCTTTTGGTCTTTTTAGCTGGTGTCGGCATTAATTCGGTTAACGGTTTAGAAATTTGACTGAAGTTTCGAATAAATCTCAGTAGTATCCTGCAAAACCAATAATTTGCCTAATTTCCTGTGGAGTTTTCGGTGTTGGCCAATTCTTTATTTTCTCTATTTTATCGGGGTCAGTTTCAACTCCTTCCTCTGAGACTATATGACCTACATACTTTACCTCTGGTTTGAAGAAGGTACATTTAGCTGGTGCCATTTTCAAACAAGCATCCCTAATTCTGTCAAAAACAAGTTTCAATCTCTCTATATGTTCTTCAAATGTCCTAGAAAATATAATGATGTCATCTATAAATATGCAACATATTTTCAAGTGTAAGTCTCCTAAACAATCTTGCATTAGACGCTGATAAGTTGCAGGCGAGTTAGATAATCCAAGCGGCATTCTACAAAATTCGAAAAATCCTATAGGGCCTACAGTAAAAGCTGTGCGCTCTTTATGCGGTTCGTATATCTCCACTTGGTGATAGCCTGATTTCATATCGACGGCAGAAAATACTTGTTTCTTGCAAGACAGTCGAGTATTTCCTCTATATGGGGAATAGCATATGCATCAAGACGAGACTTCTTGTTGAGTTGTCTAAAATCTACACACATTCTTAGACTCTTATCCTTCTTCCTTACTAGAACTACATTTGATGAGAAAGGACTATGTGATTTCCTTATAATACCTGTTCGCATTAATTGCTGTAAGTGGGATCGGATTTCTTCAAACATTGAAGGCGGTATTCGGCGGTATTTTGCTTAAACGGTCTATCATCCTCTAGTTCTATTTTATGTTGTACAATTGTAGTATGTCCCATATCTGAGCCGCCTTTCGAAAATATATCTGAGTAATCACGGATAAGTTGTTTTCCTTTTCAAGTTCCTGAGTTGTTAAGTTATCAGCGCTAACCTTAACTTGTTCTAAAAGAGGTGGAGGAAATTCCAAGTTTTCAGATCCAATATTGTCCTCAATAGATACAGGCTGTATTTCGCAAAGTAAAGCATGTGGTTGAATGTTTACTGTTCTTGTTGTTACATTGCTGACATCAACTAAGATGTCATGATTCTGTTGAAATTTATATTCAATGAGTGACGGTGATAAATCTAAATCAAACGGTAAAGTAACACTACTGTTTGGTGGTATAATAATGTTGGTATTTCCAGCAAATTTGACAATAGCTAAACGATGGTTGTTTCGGCTAAGTTCCTTTTCTCTAAGTAATATACTTCTGAACGATGAATACCACGGAGTTGTCAATTTAGAAGTTTGTAAAAATCTTTCTCCATATTCGTATCGACATTTTCCATAATTGATGTTAATACATTCGTTCCTAGTAATAACGGTACCTGGTTGTTATACGGACTATCCGGTATTACAAGTAAAATACATGGATGTGGTCCTCCTATATCTTTTAAACGGATGTTTACTTCAATAAAACCATCATACGGTAGTATTGTTCCTCCTGCACATTCAATTTTGAGTATAGTATCTAAAGATTGAAGTTCTATGTTGCTCAAATAATTTTGATGAAAAGATCTACTTATAGTTGAAACGGTTGATCCTGTATCCAAAAGGGCCTTAACGTTGATATCTTCTATACTTACCTCTGATTCTGTTGGTGTACCTAAAAGTCCAGGTGGTAGAATATTTTTCAAAGTAAAATTTATGTTTTTCTTTTGGGTTGTTGGGCCTTTGATGTGGAAGTCTGTAATCGGCCTCGCATCACAGGCTAATACCGGTTTAACAGATTGCCATCTTTATCGTGTGTTGCCCTGCAAAATCTTGCAATGTGGTTCGGCATCTTACATCTCCTGCATATAATTGGTGTATCCTTGTTGTAATTAGTATTTGGATTAAAGTTCTGATTGTTGTACCTTGGTTGAAATCCTCTATTATAACCTCTATATCCTCTATTATTGCCTCTATATCCACCTCTATACGGTTGCCAACCTCTAGCATCAGAATATCTTGATGGATTATTGAAACCCGGAGCACCTGTGTATCCCGAAGTATCGGAGTATCCCTGAGCACCTAAGAATCCTTCAGCATCCGACTTCTCCGGAGCACCTGTATATATCGGAGCACCTTTCTCTATCGTTTCTAATCTAGTGTTTATCTGCTGTATAAGCGCTTTCAAATCGGGTTCTGTTTCCTCATCTTCAGTTTTGTTGATTTCTTACATATGTTTTTATTGTTGGTTTTCAATGATGGGTTATCCACTATATGTTCTCGTTCAATCTTTCAAGTACCACTCTAAATTTATCAAATGTCTTATATTTCTCCTTTTCATAATGCGCTTTGTCTTTTAATTCAGGTCTTAAACCTTTATACAGCATATCATGAAGCATTTCGTCAGATTCAGTTTTTTCACTTTGCCATTTAATAATGCTTGACTCAATATATCTTCGTCGGCAACTCCATGTCGAAACATCTTCCTCCTCTTTCTGTTTGGCATTATAAAATTCGGACACAATAGTTTCTTTCTCATCGATGTTTCCAAATATGCAATCAAACTTTTGTAATATGTCAAATATTGATGCATGTTCTCCTAAATGCACAAGTACCACAACTGCCTCACCTTTGACTGATCGCCTGACGGCCTGAGTGATAGCTTCAATGGAATGTGTTTTCTCATTCAATAGGCATCTGATATCATATCTCCATAAATCATACCTTGTGTTTCCACCCTTTACTGTCTTATCATTTCCTGAAAAGTGTTTACTCTAGGTGGATGAACGTAAGGTATTGATGATTTAGGTTGAGGTTCAGTAACATTCGGTTTAATATCCGCTTGCTTACCTTGCTGTTGTAAATAGCTCTGCATCCATGCAGCAAATTCCTCAGGAGTATTCGCTTTAGGCTCGACATGCATTGCTTCTAATGTTTCTAACAAATCCTTATATTTCTCACCAAGATCGGCCATTTTCCAATGTTATAATAACGTGACGACTCAGATATATGATAAAGTGTTACGCAATTGCCTTATACCAAATATAGCCTAGTTCATATATTGCAGTAAAGTATCAGTGTTCTATATCTCTGTGTAGAATTTGAAAAGAGTGTCTCATATCAAAGGAGTTCACAGAGTAACCAATCAGAATAAAGAAATAGAAAACCCAGGATGTAAATATCCAAGTGAATAGAAAATCAAAGTACTGTCATACTGTATACTCTGTCAGAGTCAGTCAACAAGTCAATGCATGAACAAATATATACAAATTCATAGTGTGTTAATTTACGTTTTTGATTGAGTTAAGCCTTTCAATTGATATTTTATCGTGTGTTTTCTATGTTGTGATGTTATACTATTGTTTCAGAAAAGGAGAAGGTTTGGTACCATTAAAACGTTTAATCCCGCTGCAAATGTTTGCACCTGTCCTAAGTCAGGAATCTGATGTACAGTAGTTGTCGTTTGTTTATGTAATTTATACGTGTTTCTCGTTCCTCGTTTTTATATAGACTAGACCGTTGGTTTTCCCGTTTGAATGGTTTTACACTAGTAATTTTGGGGCCCTCTATAGCTTGTTGTTCGGTGTGAGCCAAGGCTCCGTGTTGAAGGCCGTACATTGACCTATAATGGTTTACTTTTATAAATTGTTATTTGGATGGAGAGTTGTCTCATTGGCACTCACACCACATCTTCCTATATCTAAATACTATTTATTAACATAAATGATAAAATCAAGCTGTACTACAATAATAAGGACAAGTGTGCAGCTCAATACATAGAAGTGAACACTATTTTTGTGAACATCGAACCATTGGGATATATTATTCGACCTTGGCACTACTAAACAGTAGTATTATCTTGAAAAACCAAATTGATACTTTAAAAATATCTAAACATAATTTTTGAAATTTAATAATTTTAATAAAATCCTCATAAGAAACATAAGTAATAATAACATAGCACATCGAAGAATTCAGCAACAAAATTTAAGTCTGTTAAAGTTTTATTGAATCTAACGTAACAAATATTATTGTTACGTTCGTAAATAGTCGGTTCCTAACCCAACTTAGCATTACGGCAATTAGTATCGAACTTTTCAATATTTGTTTCTTATTGTTACGTTTTCAACCTAATCGTAGCCAGTGCCTATTTATAATGAGGTCGCACGAACACATCAACAAACGTGAAATGAGGGCGAACCGACCCACCTGATACCGCTCAAATGTAAGGCTACAACACTGTCTCGAGTTTTTTCTGTAAAATAATTCGATTTAAAGGGCTTGACCGTTAAATCGCGTTATCAGAGGAAGGCAAGACTTGTGACAGTTCATGCACAGGTCAATGTAACGCGCATGTCCTAATTCGATTACACGGCATATCAATTGTAACAGCTATAGCACTCCTCATAATATTCTGAATGCACGGTCTGCTAGGAAGTAACTGAATATATCTAAGGTCAGATTGTTGAGTTTATTGTACGCATAATTAATGTAAATACTTATCGTATTCATTTTCAATTTGCAACATATTATTGATTGGTTAATTAAAATCGGTCACATTGATAATTTATACATTAGCGGACAATTTACTAAAGCAAGGATTTGTATATTGTATACAAATCCTTTACTAAAGTTATTATAATACGAGCGAATTTATTTTAGTTTATGTTGGATTGTATGATAAATGTTTGATTCACATAGTTTTTAATTCCAGTTACATTAATATTTTTGTATCTTTATCGAGGTATTAAATAATGAAAACTGGATTCCAGGTATTTGTATTCAATTTACATTTTTTATGCGGATTATAATGGTACTGTTCCATTATCAGGTATGTTAACTATTATATTTAATAATGGGGTTGCCTTGTGAGACATTAACACCATCAAATGCAATTAATTATGGTACCATTATTGTTCTTTAGCGTGTTTAGGACAGCAGTAAATCATATTTATATTTCAAAGTTGAACCTTCGTTAAAAGAAATTAGTTGATAAAACTTTTGAAATGGCAGCTACAGTGTTATCTTTATAACCGATTGTTTTTCGGTCAGTCAAATAATTTTGCGTTGCATATATATTAATAGTTATTTCAAATCATATAATATATATATATATATGTTCATTTATATTTCGTAGTAATGTCTTTACACATATTTTATTCTTATTTGAAAGTATAAAATGTATATTATTTAATTATATTTGTTCATTTATTAGAAGGTTTACGATGCCTGAGTAGAAAAGGCGTTCAAAGAGGTGTTACAATTGGGGTAAAGAAAACTGCTTTAGCCATCCGAAATGTCAAAATAGCTACGCATCTAAAACAGAAACTGAAAATTTCATTCATCAGCAGGACCATCTACATGTATGTCAGTCGGAGAAGCGACAGTATGCCTTTAAGTTATCTAAATACATTAATGAAACAGGTACATTTTTATTCTTTAATTTTAATGTAGCTAATTAAGTACATGGCATTTTAGCTTTAACAATGATTTGAGTTGTAACATTTCGATCATAATAAGGAAAACGATTTTAAATGGCGAATATTATATTGATCCGGATTGCTTTTACTATGAAAGACCGTACCACGAATAAGAATAAGATTAAGATTGATTTATTTATTGGTTTATTATCTATATATCTCATACAGATTAAGATAAACTGAAAACATTTCAACATTGATTTATTTTATAATCACACTAAGGAGGTATAGTCCCGCATTCATTTTATATTCAAAGCATTTTAGTATGTGTACATATCACGAAGGATTTTTTACAATTATTCTAATGATATCATTCTCACTACAAGTATACCTATATTTGATTTTATTTTCATCTGTCATCTTTATATTAGAGAGAACTATTTCACTAATTTCAGAAACTATTTCTGCCCTATTTGTACGAAGTATATACATGTATATATAAAAAAATGGTATCTCGCAGCTATACAAAAATTCATCACCGGTAAATATCAATGATATCAGCAAGTACACTGATGCATTTTATATTTGATATTTATCTAACAACCAATTTGAATTAGGCAAGAGAGCTCATCCAGTATATGAGCAAATAAGACTTGGAGCTAGCAGGGTTCAGGTCATAAGTTGGAAACGAGCAGTTTCGGTTAGAGAAAACAATTTCACAGTTTTGTAATCGGGGACCAGTCGATTTAGATCTATGGCTATTATTCATGTACCATGATCACAACAAATCATTCATACCCTGTCTGTATTATGTATAAATAATGTGATCAAAACTATTGCTCTTGCACTAGGATAAACCATCATTACTCACACAGGTTTTTTGCACACATTTTGATCGTGCTCAGAAAAATAAAATGCTACATGTAATGGACAAGATAATCAAATGTTGATTTCAAGATTTCTATAACTATCAAACATTTACATAAGCTGAAAATATTATTGCCATCTGTTTGTAGTTTAAGTAACGAATCTTTATTGTTTTTGGGGTTTGTTTAGTCTAGCTTTTTGGATTTTTCATATAGTGGAACTAGTAGCAATTAATCCACTTGCGCATTATCAACTTTAAAGTTCAAATGATATTAGTTTTACAGAAAACAATGTTTTCATTTGTCTCAAATTTTAGAAAACTGATCACCAAATCAAGATAGTTTTACTACTATACTTAGAAAAAGTAATCGGTGGTTCATGTCCGTCATATTTGTTTTCGTAAACTGTTTCTTTCTAAATTAGGCCGTTAGTTTTCTCAATTGAATTGTTTTATATTTTTCATGTCGGGGCCTCTTAAAGCCGACTATACGGTATTGGTTTTCTCATTGTCGAAGGCCGTATGGTTGCATATAATTGATTACATTCACTTCATTCGAACTTTAATGGATAGTTGTCTCACTGGCAATCATACCACATCTCCTTAATTTTATATTACAGAATTTAAGTTTAGTTGTTTTGTTAGAAAATTTATAATCTTTTAATTAGCATTAATAACGAATAGAGAAGAAATAGTATACACTATTCTGAATTGCAAGTTACGTTTACAAACATTATCACCAGATGTTTATATCATTGATAAAATTTCGTCTGAAAATTGTTGATACAAATTTACAACCTCAGCGAGTTAATTGTCTCGGATAATGGTTTTCTTTAATCTTATTCATATCATTACAGAGGTCAAGACAAGTTCAAATAGTAGTCTGCATTATAGCTACACGTAATTGATAAATTGGTTTTATTGCCTTTTGATTTAGATTTAATAGTAGCGTATATCTCAGACTGTTAAACTGCTAATTAATACGATTTTGTTATCTGAAAGAGAAACAACGAAATTGGGTTAAATACTGTGAACTGTTACACACTGAATGTTATGTATTTACGTATTTTAGAGAATATTCGTTTTGTAAGCAGTCATTAATGATTTGGGATAACAGTTGTCGTCGAACGCCATTCACATGATATGCAATAAAACAAAAACAAAGAAATACCAGAAAAACAAAAACAAAAACAAAAACAAAAACAAAAAAAAAAAAAACAAAATTTTACACGATTTCAGTTTTAATGTATTGACGACCGCGCTGAAGGCGGCAAATATTCCATTGGCTATTTGTTTTTTTTTTTTTTTTGGGGGTCTTAACTGCACCTTAGATTAAAAAGTTTTTGTCTGGGCAACATGATTCATTTACTAGTTTTAATTGGCTCTGAACTAGCTTTCAGTAACTGTGAGTACTCTTGGAAGGGAAATTGGTGTCTTTAGTCTATTTGTTAGTTCTTCATTGTGCTTTGTGTCGTTCTGATGAGTCAAACCTACCTCAACTTTGTTTTATGTTGTGTTGTTAACCACTGTCCCCGGCTGCGGGAGGGCTTAGTTCTCACAAACTTGTTGTTTCTCGCAGTCTTTTATACTTGTTTACATTCAATTGATTTATACTTAAATATGGCCTTGTTTTCTTGTTTGGATTGTTGCCGGGCCTTTTATTGCTATTATACTGTATGTACTATGTTCAATGCTGAAAGCTATACGGTGGCCTATAGTTGTTTTGCCTCATTGACATTCATGTCAGATCTTCTTGTTTTTATCTTTTCTGATGGTAAAAGTCAAATTCAGTCATTGGTAATATAAAAAGTATTAATCATACATCAGATTACCAACAGAACAGTTGGCAAGTCAAATATCTTTATCTGTTATGATATCAATTTTAATTATTTGTCTATATTGTAAATTATCAATCTGGAGCTGATTATTGATTGATTGTCAATTTTAAGATCTTTCATGTTTTCAAAAGCGTGATATGATAGTGGGATTTTCAATCACAAAACATGACTTCGTTTGTGCTCGGAAGTTTGTAGTTGCTTATGCTTGTGTTCTCTTATACATTTTTGTATTTCAATTTGTTAGCAAGGTCAATGTGTTATGAGGTACTTTATATAAAGAGATAAACTAATCGTATGCTCATTCTCGAAGAACCCCGCAATGTTAAGTAATCCACTAAAATTGACATGACATCGGATTAACCGTTCTATACGATAGGACTTAACTTATAAGCGGTATTGATTTTCTCCAAGATTTGTTACCGTAGTCAAATTTGCTTGGTCCCAATGTTACCAAGATTGCAATACAAGAACAAGATTCCAAATAAGTGATTGAACCAAACTACAGTGAGAAGAAATAATTTATAGTTTATTAGTCAGATATTGGAATTTATCTAATTTTATACAAGACTTCACAATTTTAGTTATGCTTTTATCAATTTTCACCATTTATTATCTAGTTATGCTATTATCCATTTATTGTCCATCAAACGGCGAAGTTGGTCATTGGCTTCGGGAATCTGTTAGCTAGTAGTTACTGCGGTCAGATTCTTGTTGTTACAGAATATTACAATTCGAGTTATATCGACTCTCAATTTATGGTACTGGTTGGCGGTAACAAGTTCCAAAACATTCTTTATCAAATGAATGTTTTTGAACTTGTTTAGTGGCGGACTTTATAGGCTGCACCAGTACCGATGAACTTGATTTATCACTATATTATTATTTAATTTAGAACATTAATCCATGTAATCTTCATTTCCACCTCAAACGTAGTTTCTCATGTTGATTTTGGACATCTGTTGCCAGGGTTCAATTCAGCACCCCATTATTTCAAAATTTCATTTCATTTTAGTTTTTATTTGAATTTGGAATTTTATTTATCTATTTTATTTTAATGGTTTGATTTGCATTTTGAATTTGCATCTAATTTACGGTTGCCCAAAGACCCTTTATTTATGGGTTGGTAACCGACAGAAGCCATGATCTTACTTCGCCAATAAAATATATTTTGACTTTAATAACGTCTTCTCTTATAATTCGATTTAAAGGGCTTGACCGTTAAATCGCGTTATCAGAGGAAGGCAAGACTTGTGAGAGTTCATGCACAGGTCAATGTAACGCGCATGTCCTAATTCGATTACACGGCATATCAATTGTAACAGCTATAGCACTCCTCATAATATTCTGAATGCACGGTCTGCTAGGAAGTAACTGAATATATCTAAGGTCAGATTGTTGAGTTTATTGTACGCATAATTAATGTAAACCCACCCATCCCTCCTCTTTTAGTTTATCGATACTGCTGTTTTATGTTTTTATTTTACAGATTTCTGCTTGTCTCTAACTTCAACATAGAACTCCTGTCACGGCTTCTGGATTTACAACTCTTCGCCAGACTATAAACACAATTAACCACAGTACGACCGTCCATCTGACGAGTGATAACGGATTAACAGTCATAGTGTACCGATAAATAATGTTATGACAGTCTTTTAGCAGAGTTCATCACTAGGGCGGACTTTATAGGCTGCACCAGTACCGATGAACTTGATTTATCACTATATTATTATTTAATTTAGAACATTAATCCATGTAATCTTCATTTCCACCTCAAACGTAGTTTCTCATGTTGATTTTGGACATCTGTTGCCAGGGTTCAATTCAGCACCCCATTATTTCAAAATTTCATTTCATTTTAGTTTTTATTTGAATTTGGAATTTTATTTATCTATTTTATTTTAATGATTTGATTTGCATTTTGAATTTGCATCTAATTTACGGTTGCCCAAAGACCCTTTATTTATGGGTTGGTAACCGACAGAAGCCATGATCTTACTTCGCCAATAAAATATATTTTGACTTTAATAACGTCTTCTCTCTTATAACGCTTATTCTTTAAAATTCTCATTAAAGGGTTTTTGCTATTAGAGTTTTCTGCAATTGTATGATTTCTTTATTCAGTATATCTTTCATTTCTGTAATCAGTATTTCATTATTTAATTCTTTTATTTTCCACAGTTATTCTTGATAGTTTTGCACCCCATTGTTATCTATTCTATATCTTATTTTGGCATAATTATCTATTCTGTAAACCCCATCCAGACCCTCATGTATGTGGGGGGAAAATCGAAAACCATTTTTACATATAGCAACCAACGACAACCACTGAACTAGAGCCCGATCCTCGATTAAGACAGGCACATTAAAGGGAAGGTTAAAATATGTTGATTAATGCTCGAATTCCCCAGAGCTATTAATGACATTCCTGAGTTGAGACATGTATATGAAGATGTGGAGGGGTTAATTTTTAGGCATTTAAGCTGCAATATACTAGCACAGCAGATTTGTTTTTTGCCTCGGTAATACTGAAATAGGTGCTATTGCCTTTATCTAGCAGCATGGTAAGTTATTTATAACTACATTTTGTAATTGGATAATCGTCTGTGCTTTTTGATAAAGATGTTAAAGAACAATTGTATCAAATACTTCATCGCCGTAACTTTCTATATACTAGTCTATATACAAATGCCAAATATACAGAATATTATTTGGCGGTCATTTTAACCTAGAAGACGAAAAGGAAATTTCAAGGATTTATACATGTAACTAACGTTTTGCTGTAATACTATAATTTAGTGCAACTTTGTTTTCATGAATTGTAACTATAACAGTGTCGTTTAAACGTAATAATATGTGGCAGTCATGCATCGATCACTTCACGTGAGGTATTCAATGTTCATTCTTTCCTATTGTAACATGAATCACGGGTGTCATTCGGTTTATCGAGAAAAAAGATCGTGAAAGAATACCTAACGGTGGTCAAGTATTACGATTGGATCGTGAAAGCTCTGGTATAGGATCGTGAATTCAATCTTATCGAGAAGACATATGCAAGGTCAATTACTAATCTAATATAATGAATTATACGGACAAATTTACAAAAAAATAAAACTGTCTGTCAAAATTGTTCAACATAATGATCAGTATCTGAGAAAATCAAGGTTTAAAAGTAAATTGTTCTTACAAAACTACAAAAGGCAGATTGCTCCTCGACATTTCAATGACATTAGATATGTAAACAAACAAGATTGTTTTCATAATTCGAATGACTAAACAACTTTTCTTTGAAAATGTCATTCCATTTTAATGATTTAAATGGTTCTTACAGTTATTTTGTGTTAGCATAATCATAAATTTTGCCAAAAATTGAAATTTAACAAAAAATTGATTTTTTGGATCGTGAAAGATCGTGTACCGCTTTTTGAAGATCGTGAAAAGGATCGTGAAAGATCTGATGCTACGAAAACATTCAACTCATTATTTAATTATATGGTTTATTTATATTTTTCATTGGTATAGCAAATATTGGATTTGCATGACTCATTCCGGTTCTCTTTTGTTGGGGAATAGGGCTATTGGATCTGATTATCTTATAATACCAAACCGACTAGGTGCCTTATAGCAATATCCTATTTTCCGTCCTTTTGCCTTTTGATTTCTTATACAAATTTAAGATTGAGAATAGAACCTAATCGGCTAAATTACAGTTCAAGCTTGGCATCGTGCACTATAGATCGCAAGGTATGTTGATTGGTAATTTCCACCACTAAGTTGGTACAATGACGTATAGATATTGTGAACAGACCGATCAAACAATCGTGTATAAATAACGTCATCTTGGTGACTTTTTAGTTTACGTCAGCGCATCCACGAAATAAACAATGAACTAGCCAATATTGTCATACGATGTACGCATGAACGATACTCCTTATAACTGAAGGTAACATCCCTTACACACAAAAAAAAAAAAAAAAAAAAAAAAAAAAAAACCGTACACATGCATATATTTCCAGGGCGGATGCATTAAGCATTACAGATACATATATATTTTTACTTTTTAAAAAATTTACACTCCTGAAGGTCCCTTTATCTTGGAGATCTACTTATCTAGACACATTTTTAGTTATTTTAATAACTTTGAAGGAAAAGTGTTGAATTAAAAAAAGTGAAAACAATGAAAGCATTAATGTCCATTCTTATTAAAATAATTACACGCTTTAACTAGTTGCAGGTATACCAACTGGTAAAAGAAATATTGTTTTCTGATTATTAAGTCTGGTCCGGCGCGGGACGTTTGCGCTTTTTGACAGGACATTTGCACTTTTTAAATGGACATTTTCGCTTAAATGTTTGGGACATTTGCACTTTTTAAAAAGGACATTTGCGCTTTTTCAATAGGACATTTGCGCTTTCTCAACATAACATAAACAATCATTTAATATAAAAAAAAAAAAACACAAAACATTCATACATTTATATACAGCTAAAAGCATCAATCTTTCCCCATCATGCTTGTGTCAGATGAAAACGACAACACTCCAAAGCAGTTGATGGGAGTAAATTCCTTATAACAACCATGACTCTTTCTAAAATTCAAAGGTACTACAGGTGGTTTAAAAATAAAAATTCGGTCTTCACAAATTGAAACAATCTTAGATAAACTATGATGGTACAATTCCTAGGACTATCCATGCAACAGAATAACCACAAGAGGAATTTAGTTTCCAATTTCAACCCACCAATAAGGAAGCTAATCAAAATTTAATTGTTCCATCCATAAAAGTTTCGTTTTCTCTATCGTTTACCGAGAAACCAGTGCATGACACTTGCGCGCATTACCATTACATTTGCGCGCAAAAATCATTACGCTTGCGCACAGCTTTTGATTACATTTGCGCGCATTCATTTAGAGGTAAACTCAGATAAATAAGGTAGAGTTATACTTATTTATTTATTCAACTATTATTTTCGAGCAGGATAAGTCCGTTTTATTACGCACACGCACTTAGTCCTGGAACAATATACACATAAAAATGCAGAAAATAGTAAATTTAAAGATTAAAAGTACTAATTTCACACGTCGTTACATGCTCAAAAATGTACGTAGTATAATTGGATTCCGTTGGATGCCCAACGACTTGGAGGAAAATGGAAATCCGGTGAAATACCTTTGCAATTATTTACTATGCATCTCTATGAAATATCCCCCGACTTAAGTGTTCTGTCTATACGGAAAGTAATTCCATCGTACACAAATCGCAAACGTAAACAGAAATTAATCCCCAAATGCGCGAAAAGCTAATGCGCCCCCAGAAACGTATACTATATTCATGATAATATGTCTGGTTTACCCGATATTTTTTTCTGAATTTCTCGTTTGTTCGGATGAACTTTCAAAGAATATGTGAACAACTTTCCATGACTTTGGTACATTTTCTAAAGATTACAGTTATACAACTATCATAGGTAAAAAGCGCAAATGTCTATCAATTTTGTTTAGATGTATCAAAGTTAAAAGCGCAAATGTCCTTTGCTGTTACAGGTAATAGAGGCATAAACGTCCTGCGTCTGTCTGGTCACGCATTGTCTTTCACGATCGAGATAATGCGTTGCCCGATCTTTCACGATCAATTTTAATGAAAAATCAACAAAATTCAGTGTTTTTAAAAACAAAATGAACGGTTTCAAGTAAAAAAAAAATATTTTACTGTTTTATCTGTCACACCAAAAATTCAGTTTCAAATATATCATCATATATTGGAATGTAGTCATTATAGGTACAAAACGTTTTCTTTTTTCAATGAATCCCATAGACTTGTGTTGCGCCTTTTGTGTTTTCTCATAAAGTACTGCATATTTTATTTATCTTATTGCACAGTATTATTGAGAAAGTTGAATCATTTTGACAGACATAATTTTTTTTTTCGGATTTTTTCCGCGTTTTGAAAATACGACTTTTTTTCATAAAGATTTTGAAGTAGAATTTCAATTAATTACATTCACGATCCGATACCAGATCTTTCATGATCCGATCGCAATGCTTGACCACCGTTAGGTATTCTTTCACGATCAATTCTCTCGGTAAACCGATTGACAGCCGTGTGAATGGTAATTTTTCCTTTGATCTTCGAGTGAGTTAACTTCGGTTATTTTTAGAGGAGTGCGTTAACTGAATGATTTTTTTAGTTATTGACACTCCAGTCCCGCCGTGTGTCGCTTTTCATAGGAAAAGCAAAGAATGGGAGGAGCTTAGACCAGTGCTCTAACTTCCATCTCAAAAGTTGTTATTTCAAAGTCTAGCTCCTCCTCCTTGGCCTAGTAAACTATGAAATCAATGACCATAAAATGTCCTAATAAATGTAAACATGCATACACAACAATATATCAAAACCAAATCGAGAAAAAGACTTGGGGTGGGGGGTGAATAACGTGGTCTATAAACGAAGAAGCGATATTGATAAATTGGTTGATACTTGTTTTTATCGTGACAATATAAATATTCCAAAAAAAATTGTCACTAAAATTTTAGTTGTTTAATTTCCTCCACTTAATGAAAAAAAACAAAACAAAATGTAATAGAAATGACTATGAATTTTCCTACTGTTATTTTGGTTGGATACCTGTTTTTATCGTGTCGAAATTAATAAAATTCTAAAAAAAATTTGGATGGTTAGTAATTTTCTTCATTTTATAAAGGCCTATCTCCGTGAATTGATGATGCTTCAAATATTTGTCCCTGGATCTTACACGCATTCAACACGCAACCATTGCAATCAATTAACCAATCTTTTTCCAGTTCTTGTACCATTAATAAACTGGTGGCATAAACCGGTAAATAATATACCTAGTAATAAAACTTTAAAATATTCTAAAGACGGCCATAATTATAATTAAAGTCCTAGAGCGAAAACATAGACCGAACCCTACACTAGATTTAGACTAAAGGAAAGGTTGTTGGATTGCTGGCTAATCGATACAAAGTCCTGTCAAGGGTTCCTAGACAGTATCCCAGCTTCGTTTCAATAGTCTGTTAAAAAACATGACATTCAACATCCACGAATTCCAATCAATTAAATGTCATTAATATAATGATTATTTATTTATGCAAGAGTAATAATACTCTATGGGCTATTCGCCCTTATTCATATAATAAAATTTGGAACTGCTTACATCAATCCAAAAATGGCCCTTAATCCAGGTTCGCCCCACATTAACTCCACTTTAAATGAGGGTAATTTTAATCCGGGATCGCCCCGGGTTAAGGCGTTCACACTACCTAAATTTAACCCGGATCAACTAATTCGAGTCGAACCGGTTTAAAAAGGCATAGTGTGAACGGGGTATAAGCGCGGTCTTGCATCTTCTCAGACATTGAATCATTAAAAAACGATACAGTTTTTAAAGTCAACTTCTGAAAACAAATGGTATAGTGGTTGAAAAAGGTGTGTAGGATAGTTGAAAACAGCAAAGTTGAAAAAAGTTGATACTTGAGATTTTTCATAAGCTGTGATAAATAATGTAACCAACTCTCCGACAATTTTCATCATTACTTTTGCCTTGGTTTTCAATTAACTGCCAACAGCGCTCACAGTGCTTTGATTTTAATATTTCAACCCTTTAGAATTATACTGTGTTTTTGTTTGTTATCAGTCAATTGGTATAAACTACATACATGTAACTCTGTTCATTTAACTAAATATAGAAAAACCTCAAAAATGATAATCTTTCCATATTATATCTCGATTCTAAT
This sequence comes from Mytilus coruscus, assembly GCA_017311375.1. Lineage (NCBI taxonomy): Eukaryota > Metazoa > Mollusca > Bivalvia > Mytilida > Mytilidae > Mytilus > Mytilus coruscus. Next base: position 58,960,619 of record CM029608.1, on the reverse strand, counting down.
CAAGACAAAACCTTTAGAGTCACTCTTCCTTTTTTTACCAGAACTACTGTATTATTACTTAGCCTGCACGAAAAATAATCACGGAATATACAGGAAGGTGTGTCGGGAACAAATAGATGACCACAGTTAAGACATGTGTACTGTCCGTCACATGCCTGACAGCTTATCTAACCTTCAAAAGTCACGTTGATTGAAATTCTTGTAGGTACATATATAATGAGGAACCACAGATGTGATAATCATTATATACATGTATAGAACTACGACACGAAATTATTATTTATCGTAGATTAATTCACAATCCATATTGCATTATGGTAAGTCCATAGTTTTAAGATAATCAGAATTTTTTAAATACTCTCTACACAAATTTATTTAAAAATAAAAAGCCAAGTTTTGGTTTACTTGTAATTCTTTGGTGCCATATGTGTTGATGTTTACCACCTATTTTATTCGACTAAAGTATTATACCATAAGTCAGTCAATGCCAATATATGCCAATATAACACAGCAGCTAAAGTAGCAATTTACATGTACAAGAAAAATACCTGTAAACCTTCATGAATAATTGCAGGTTTTGATCACATATGTTTTGTTTTCCTCTTGCTAAATTCCATAACTTAAGTGTTCTTAACATTTACCCTTAATGTATACGTTTCGTAATAAAACTGGAAAATATCTAAGGAATTTGGCGAACCTACTTTTGTTTCTGAAAGAAAAAAATAACTTCAGCATTAGCATATAATACTGCTAACTGTTTAATACACATAAGAAGTTTTTTTTTCAAATTTTGCTTCAAAAGTGCTAAAAGATACCTTATAAATTTCTAAACTATTGTTTCGGATCGTTACGAAAAATTGAAAAGAGAAAAGGTGGAGATTTCTCTCCTTGTCTTACAAATATCAGACATGGAGAAATTTGATTGTTTATTATTATATTGTACACAAGATTTAATACCTTGATATATGTTAAAAAGAAAATAACCTCTAGAATTTCTCTTTTCTTAATGGGAACTAAGATTTTTAACGAAATTTGAGTGTTTTAATAATTTTGATGGGCATTAATTTAACAGCTAATCCCCTGTAAGTTATAGTCACTAGTGGCGTGAGTGTGTTTAATTTACAGTTTATATAGACTGTTGCCAAACAAAAACCAGCTTACATTTACGTTAATTTATGTTCAAAACGTATAATGGTGCATGGATATAACATTCGTTTCCTTTTCCGGCCTGTTCTGGAATTTCAAGATATAATTTGGTAAAAATGCCCTAAAAATTAACAGTAAAGGGGAGCTAACTCCGTAATTTGCTATCAGTCTAACCAAAAGTTATTTCTCGAATTACCTGACACGCAGAAACGAAAGACCTAACATTTCTAACCCAGGATGAGGGAGAATGGAAAATAGGATAGTTATATATAGATATTCTTTTAAATTGCATGATTCTTATTACAGAGAAGATTTCAGTTCTTTCCCTGTATTTGTATTGTATCTTCCTTAATGTAGATTTTGTTGGACCACTAGTAAAAATAAATGATAGGGGTGTTGACGTCTAATAAAAGTTTAGTCCCACCTTTCATAATACTCCTGTGCCTGTCCCATGCTCTAAACTTTGTTTATGGTTTGTTTTTTGTAATTTTATTTTGCTATTTAAAAAAAAATGGTGTTGATGGCAGAAATTTATCAGTCTGTTTAATTTATTTACCACTCATGAGCCTCTTGTCAATTTAGACACCAATCATTAATCTTTTAAGGGGTCATGTAGTTGAAATCAATTGATTTTCTTGGGTCCTCAATGCTCTTGAACTTCGTCTTTGATTTGGTCTTTTAACTTTTAGGTATTCACGCGTCACTCATGAGTCTTGTAGACGAAACGCGCACCTGCAGGCGTACAATATTGTAATCGCGATATCTACGAGTTGATTTTGATGAATTCTAAATATTTTGAAAAAGAAAATGATTCCTGAGAAAAAGGTTTGCTTGTGTCTATCTCAAGTTTATAAAAAAATCTTGTTCATACAATTAGATATCTACAGAAAGAATAAGTTACCGTGAAAAACAAATATTAATTGAAGGGGAAAAAAAAAAAAAAAAAAACAATGAAATTATTTACCTTTTCTTTTTAGATGAAAAATACTCTATTTTTGTTGGCTGTTTTATGTTTTGTACACGAAGCCGTAGGTAAGTTTGATAACCTTTACAAACATTAATTATTATTATTATTAATAAATAAATTAATGGTTTACTTTTATAAATTGTTATTTGGATGGAGAGTTGTCTCATTGGCACTCACACCACATCTTCCTATATCTATATATGGTAAGTTAGATACGTTAACACTATTCAATAAACCAATTTTACAAACATACCCATCAATCATGTATGACTACTGTTCGTAAGACTCGTCGACGGACACGAACCTAGTGTCTGACATTCGAATCCTTGCTTTACAAAATCACAGATTGCTACAAGAGTGCAAATTTAGGATTAACAATTGGTTTTAAATTTGATTTCCAGAATAAAATGTTATTCAATTACTAAAGCAATACATTTTGTTTTGTTTACAATAAAAAAATAACAGTAAAGTCAGTAAAATGGACAATGGCTACTCTACATACCTCACAAACGCTTAGAAATAATAAGAGCACAACACTCGCCCCAAAGGATATTCCCACATGATGCGTGTTTTAGCTATCATTCACACACAAAAGCTTACTACTCTGAGAAACGTTTGTGCTACGTTTTTATTAAAAAAAAATGTTTCTGAAATACGAATATTTGTGCTAGAATCAAGTTCAGAATTTCCAAAAGCCTTTCTTTGACGTTTTAAAAAAATGAACTTTATGTTTTTTGTGAATCAAGAAGGCCAGGTAAATCCAATAATACACCTTTAATTCTCCTTTCATTTTTATTCATTTTTGATATAATAGTATATGTATTACATGTGCCCATTAAGATAGACCCACGACTGTGCATCTGTACATGTACACACATAATTTTTAATTACCAGTTATATTATAAACGATTATTAGATATTACTCTTTCACTTTTCTTAAAATATGCCTGCCGTCTGTTGTAATATACAATGGTTTCGTGAATCTTAAACATGCGTTCATCAATTTTTTAAACATAGCTGATAATAGAGGGTCTGAAAGGGGTTAACAGTATAGAGAATAATGGGCAAAAGGTGCAGAATAAAGGGCAAACAAAAATAGAGAATAGAGAATAATGGACAAAAAAGATAAAGAATAGCGAAACACGACAAAAAATAATAATGAAGAAATGAAGGACCCCCCTCTTTTCCAGACCCTCATAACACGACAACGTATTAACAATATCGATCACATGAGTTTTGATTGTTATGCCCTACCTAGGGGCATTATGTTTTTCGGTCTATGCGTCCGTTCGTTCGTTCGTCCGTTCGTCCGTCTGTCTCGCTTCAGGTTAAAGATTTTGGTCAAGGTAGTTTTTGATGAAGTTGAAGTCCAATCAACTTGAAACTTAGTACACATGTTCCCTATGATATGATCTTTCTAATTTTAATGCCAATTAAGAGTGTTGACCGCAATTTTACGGTCCACTGAACATAGAAAATGATAGTGCGAGTGGTGCATCCGTGTACTATGGACACATTCTTGTTTTTATATTTTAAACATACTCCCCATTATAATTCTTATAATAGGAAATGAATATTTAGTAATGTATCGTATTTATCTTCTGAATCAGATGTATAAATCCTTGATTAAATGTGCACGTTTTAGACATACATTTTGTACAAGTTTTGTATTGTTTACGTTTACACATTCAAGTTTTAAGCACATTCATATTTCTAACATTTCCCGTCGAAATAGCTTTAAATGAAAAACTATAATCCTAAAAATCCAATATGTACAAAGATTGATACTGTAGCATTTTGCACAATCACAAAAACAAGATCGGTTCAGATGATAACAAGAAGACCAAGAAAATGAGGTTGATTGCGGATACAAAGACGACAAATACATTAATAGTGGAGTGACAGATCTAGAAAAAGGTGCTTATTTTACGACTTTAATGGACCGGCATACCTGCAGGCTAAAAACGATTGTTTTGCAAAGCCAATACCTTAAGCTAACTTTTTTTGCCCGGTCGTAGACATTTCATGCGGTGCAGTTTTTTATAAAATGAAGAGAAAAAAGACATTTGGATTTTTTTTCAAACTTCAAGATGGGAAAACAATTGAATTTTGTTACTTTTTTTTTGTCTTTTGACATATGATTTTGCATTTTATACAGATTTTAATTGTTTATTCATAATGTAAAACTAGGATTCTTTCTTTTTTTTCTACATTTTGTCCATTTTCACTCAGTTTAGCGAAAGCACACTCTGTATTATTTTAAAGAAGTGGTTACAACATTTGTAAATTTAGATTACATTGATAATTTCACGATTTTCCGAATAAAAATGTTTTAAACATCCTATTGTAAAGTTTCGAAGGCATTCCAAGTCAGTATTTCTTATAAATTAACTTTAATGAGAATTTTTAACTTTGCATTATAGTTCAATGAATATGATTTGGACCTCCTCGTTATTCTGATGTTAATTGAAAAATTGTAATATGTTTCTAAACGTCCTGTCGACAAACTGCGAAAAGTCCTGGCGATAACATAATGCATACTTGCTTTAAACATAAACCTGTTAACCCCATTTCATCTTGCTTTGGCATTACAATTACACCATGAGTTTGGCTCAAAAAATTTATTGAAAATCCAAACTCTCATGGTTTTTGTGCATCCTATTCTGAAGTACGTAGATATCGGACTAGTTTAGCAAATTTGGAAATAGACAGAATCCAAGACATGTCCTATGTACCTAATGGTATTGCTGTACTTAGAAAAGGTGGTCGTATTATACAGGAAGGAGCAGAACATATTAACTTAAATGCTGAAACAATCGATGGTAAAAATACATTGCACTCCATGACTAGAGTTGAATTTCAGTATCAAAATGAATCATCATACGCCCACATGAGTTCCATAAAGGTTAAACGGGGACTAGAAAGATCTTTGACGTTGAATGATTAGAATACCAATCTTATGGCATGTTTACCTTCCGACAAGCCAACAGAACGGTATGGACCTCCTCGTTATTCTAATGTTTATGGGAAGATTGTGTCTTGTTTCATCGAAAACCGAGATACATCTGTCTTTGGTATTTCTGCGACTTCTTTCGAGACAAAACTTAGATTCGATTCCATTTTCTGCAAAAAGCACTGAACAAAGTGTTCCATTTTGGACCGGTTCTTACAAAAGGCTAAATATGTAGCCTATGCTCCGGTTATAGATGCCAAGCCTCGACATTGCAATAGTATTTACAACTATGAAATAATGTTTAGATTTGTCAAAACGTGCTGGTCAACAATATGCTGTGCAAACAATTGACAATTAATTGTATGCTGTTGCTTGAATGTAAAATGGTCTATTCCAGACGTGTTCGAGGATGAACTTTGGTATATGAGGCTAGCTCTCATGGCTGTTTTGTTTAATTTAAAAGCATTCTTCAATTGGTGTTAAAGACGAAAATCGTTGATTGATATTGAACCAAATGTATGTCATAGTTCATTTGCTGAAACACCTAAAAGCGCTGAAGGTATTGCACAGTGTTTTTTTCTAATTTTAAAGAACATATGTTGCCATTGTTTGAAGAATTCAGAATACACTCTCGTAAACTATCACCAACCTTCGCATTTTGGGATATGTTTCTTCGTGCAGTTGAGATATTGTTACAGAACATTAGGGCTGAACGGAATGGGTAGTGGTTTTTACATTTGAAAATGGTAGCTGCAATGTTGCGATGCTTTTTCATTACCAATCGGACGAACTATGCTAGGTAGACACCAGCCTACATATTGGATATGTTGAATCTGTCTGAAACGGTAAAATCTGTCTTTATGTCAGGTGAGTTTTCAATCAGACATAAACATGGAGCCTTAAATAGTATCTGGAGTGATATGGCTACAGAGAAAACTATTATTAAAGATTCTAAAAGTTGTAGAGGCATCATATAGGACTGACAAGGAAAAAACCGCTGTACTTCGATGGATGTTTACAAGACACAACCTTGCGCATTTTAGTTCTGAAATGAGATCAAGATCGGGATTAGCCACAGATGCAGAAATTGAACACGAAGAAAACAAGCCAACGGCAATGACATGAGACAAGAAGAATGTCTCTGATTTGATAAGGTATATGCATTCAAATATGACCGATCCATTTAACGTTGCCGATCATCTCAAAGCATTGATAAATACTAGTATTTCTACAGAAATGAAAGCCTCAATAAATGTTCATGATTCTCTTCTTAAATCTCTTGAACGTGGCAACCAGATGGTTAAATCTTTTGTGGAAGGCTGCTCTAATGAGTCTGAAACCCATGCCTTCTACAGTCCTATGTCGAGGTCTCCTCTCAATACTTTCGATGATACAACCAAGACCTCAAAACTCTAGTGTAAATCAGGTGACTTTGTTAAGGCACATATAAACCCAGTAAAAATAGTTCGTCGTGCTTTAGTTCTTGCTAATATAATGTTCGTGAGAATGAGACTGTAGTCAGGATATTGGCTTATCCTATTGGTCCCATACCTTCAGCTCTGTTCCATGATGATGGTACCATGTGGAAATGTTGTAAATGTGATATAATTCATCTCCTTGAAGAGGAAATTTGCTCTTCTTTCAATCTTCCAAGTTATGATAATATTTATCAAAGGTATAAGGCTTATAACTTGATACGCCAGACGCGCATTTCGTCTACATAAGACTCATCAGTGACGCTCAGATCAAAATAGTTAGAAAGCCAAACAAGTATAAATTTGAAGAGCATTGAGGACAAAAATTTCAAAAAGTTGTGCCAAATCCGATAAGTTTTCAAACGGGAGATTAGGAATCGCCGTTAACATTGGAAGTGCATTTATCGCCTCATTGTATGATCCGAAGGGAAAGTTCAGGTATCTTCATGGTGATCTAAACAAGCTAAGGGTGGAGTTTGCCGCCACAAAGGATGCCAGTCTTGTGAAAATTCCCCCATGTGAAAACACGTTTTTACAGCACATCCCACGTGCAATGCTTCAAACGCAAGTTTGGATAAACTCTTATATTGCTAAACCAGTGATCATACTTTCCAAAGACTCTGGTTGGTAAGAGGGTAAAGACGGTTTGCTCTCGGTTTTCTTTGAGGGACATATGTCAGTAGATTTCCTTCAAGACCTTGTTTGTACGTATACGGACAAGGGAAAACAGCTTGCAATAACAACTGTGGATGCAACCAACAGAAATCCGCGTATACCAATATTTATTCATGTGAAGGGTCTGAGGGTTGTAGAAATTATTTAACTCACCGAGCAATATTGGAAGAAGACGACGATGAAAACGATGACTGATGTCAGGTTTTCGAAAGTTGTCATGCCCTTTGTTTGTTAAAATACCCCATGCAACCACTCTTTCTAAGGGGTCCATGTGTGCTTTTGTAGGGCAAAGGCACATAAAACCTAAAAGTTCATAGAGCTAGAATATACGCTGAAACTTTAGTCCATCATTAAACTCATTTGATTTAATTGCCTTGTGAAATATTTGTGACTGGCAATAAATAAACATCAAAGCAAAAACCAAATTGACTTCGATTCTTTTTATAAATGCCGTAAAATTCAGAAATATATCTTTAGAAGTACATGCTATGTAAAAAAAAAAAATGAATTGAGATTCGGTTGTTCCATCTTCTATTTTGTTGCTAGTCATAATTTAGCCTGCAGGTAGGGTGGTCCATTAAAGTTGAAAAATTGTTGGCTTGGTCACTCCACTATAAGCTCACCAGGCATTAATGTAGGCACTATCGGCAGAAGATATATTTTTTTTCAGATTGGACTAAACTGATTGTGAGAAGCTGTTGGCCAAAGTGACATTACGTATTTAACGATACGACATATCGATATTTTCTCCGATTTTTACTTGAAAACAGATCTACCTTGTATGGCATTATATTATCCCGCCATTTGTTTGTCTTAAAACATGCTTATCCGTAGCATAACGTTGGTACCTTTATTCTGATTGGTTAAATTGCCATGTGCCGACTTGGGCAATTGAACATTTTTATACTTGCATGATGATGATATTAGAACATGTTCCTCGCAACAGCATAGGTATGCTTGGAAACATAAGTAACTCGATGATTTTATTTTGATAGGGATCAAAAGGTTTTTATTTGACAGCTGTAAAGAGGGCGGTCGACGTTGGGTCAAATGCTACGGATGTTTCTGTAAACATGAACAACATTTAGGTATGTAAATAAGGAGATGTGGTATGTATGACTGCTCAATTCGCGATTTCAGAATCTAATGCATTCTGGATAATATTTTCAAAAGTGTACACTAAAACGTCGTGATTGGTTAAAAATGTCCTAAACACAATGAAAATGTAACCAATGGCTTGATGTTATTTTCATTTTGGGGTACGAACTAAACCTTTACATTCCGAAACGGCCAATTGAAAGAGCATTCATTTGTCAAGAATGTAAACAATTACAAGAAACTTCATGGCCTTCAACAATGGACCAATTTCATATCGTATATTTAGAGTATGCTATAAGAATTCCAGAGATGCATGTAACAGTTTCATAAAACAGTACCAAATCCACTACACCAGATGCAAATTTCAAAAATAAATGTCTTTTCGGTGATCAACGAGAACAATTAAAAAATCCCAAGCCTATTATCAAAGAGATTTGAATCAAATATGAATCAATTCAAGGGAGAAAACCAACTGCCTTACGTGTTCATACAGTAAAGCTGCAGCAAAAGAACAAATATCCCTGCTTTACATTTCAATGAGAAGTGCTTAATAGGGGAAATCTGAGATACAGTTTTGATCAGTTCTAACGTCTCTTAAAATATATCAGGAACTGTAAGGAGAACTGTTCTAGAACAGTCTGTATAATAGTTCTCCTGACACCTGTAGAACAGTTTCTGACATTAGTGATTCAACCATTCGCCCGGAAATTATGAGCAGGCTCTGGAGCATCACACCCGTCCATGAAGTTCGTAAACAGACAGTTAAAAGTTGCTACTACGGCCACTCCGTTTTCGTACAGTTTTAGCCTGTTCGACAACATATTTCAGAACGTAATGAGAACGAGTGGTGTAACTGACAGGATATAACCCTGAGGACAAACATGAAGAGGCACAAACATATTACAAGTGTAAAGAGTTTATATAGGACAATGCAAAAAAAAAAAAGGAAAACTCGTAGACTATCTGACGTTAAAACCTGCGATTCTTATGAAAATGTCAAGACAAGACACGTGATGATAAACTATGTCAAATACAATTTTATAAATAAAAAATACCAAGAAAAATTACTAGTCAAAATTTTTATTTAAGAGTAATGTCACAATTTACTTGAAATTAAAAGTGTTTTCAATTATTGTTTTTTTTTTCATTTCTTTAGAGTGTTTAGATTGCACTAGATGTAAAGGTCTGAGCTGTAAAGGTGAGTACTTTTATGTCATATTTGCTCCTTATCATACACATAATCTGATTAAAATATAGATCTGGTGCACCTACTTTCTGTTTTGAAGAGCTTTCGAGATTCCCTGGCTTCGTCAGATTAATACTCACCTTCAAAAATTTGAAGGCTGAAATTTTATTGGCTGATGTAATAATTACCAGAACAGAAAGTCAAACGGAGTGTTGTCAAATCCTTGTCAGCAAAGCTTTGACACAGGATCTGCATTTTAATCAGATTGTCATACACATAGTCTATATTGCGCGAGTCTGGTTCTACAAAACAGACAGTTGGTGTAATGACAGAATCTGGTAACCTGACTAAATACATGTAGAACTGGCTTCATTCCGGTTCTGGAATTTGATCCTGAAAAAAATACAGCTTCGGATTTTGTATACATTGTAAATAAGAAAAAAAAAATGATATGATATTATGAGCACTAACATTGAATTTTAAGCAGATAGTATAAACTCATAGGCTCTGGTATCTGAAATATTTTTAACTTTGTGCCTTAATATAACACTATCACTAAGTCTTTTCCCTGATTAAAATTATACCTTACTATAATAAAATTGAGGTACCCAACTCGATTCTTTTAAGAAATGACGCTTGGTCGAAAACTTCCGTTATATTTCGATTCCGCGGTTGTCTATCCCACTGAAACTTGTAAACTAGTAAATTTATTTTAAAGTATTTACAAAATGGTGTATAACACACATATTTCTGTTGTCGGAATATAACGGAGTATAATTTCTCGAAAATGCGAGTTGGGTGCCTTGTGTTATATGAAGTTATATAGATAATTATTTTTTCCGACACAAGATATTAAAGAAAAATAGTTAATTCAAATCATAAGTAGTGTTTTTCTTTACGTTTTAGATCAAACAGATGCGCCAAAGACTCATGCACCTCATATAACTCATGCACCCCATAAAACTCATGCACCAGTCATAACTCATGCACCAGTTGTTACCCATGCACCATTTACTACAAAGCCAACACATACTAGTGCATGTGACATCGTTGCTATTTTTGATGCCGTTGCAAGAAATCAATTTGTCCATAACTCACGAGCTGCACAATGTCCTAACGATGATGGCCACCATGATAATGATGCCTTAGTTATGACACTGTGCAACGCCCCTGTCAGTTCTGAATGGGTTGAAGGCGAACAGGTAATTCATAATTGACTGTATAATACAAACAATTAATGATCACGTGATCACTTAGAATACCCGTATGTAAGTGACCTTCTTAAAATTATCATTCAAGGATTTTGACTTCATAAAATTGACAAATCACGTAATTTTACTTATTTCGAAATAAAATAACCAAAGAATGTAATCTTCCATTTTACTTTATTTTTTCAAGCTAATAGTTCAAGATAGAGGCGAAAGATACCAATAGGATATTTAAACTCATCAATTGAAAACACTCTGACAATGCCTTGGCAAAATAAGAAAAACGACGAAAAGACAAACAACAGTACACACAAAACACAACATAGAAAACTAAAGACTGAGCAACACGAACCCCACCAAAACCGTGGGGGGGGGATGATCTCAGGTTCTCTGGAAGAGTACACAGATTCTGCTTCACTTGTGGCACCCGTCGTGTTGCTCGTGTAAATACAAACGCAGTGATAACTCTATAACTCTATTTCGGTAGGTCACATTCGAGGAAAAGAGGACGGTATTGTGGTTACGACTATTGGAACATATCCGTCGTTATCTGTGAAATAGATACCTCATATGTGTATTGGGTTTTATTGATAGTTTCCATACATCTAGTAATTTTTAAATGGCATAAATGAAATAACTTTTACAGGTACTTTTAAGGAATGGCACGTGCTCAGAATTAGCTATTTGACACAGGATCTGCATTTTAATCAGATTGTCATACACATAGTCTATATTGCGCGAGTCTGGTTCTACAAAACAGACAGTTGGTGTAATGACAGAATCTGGTAACCTGACTAAATACATGTAGAACTGGCTTCATTCCGGTTCTGGAATTTGATCCTGAAAAAATACAGCTTCGGATTTTGTATACATTGTAAATAAGAAAAAATGGTATGATATTATGAGCACTAACATTGAATTTTGAGCAGATAGTATAAACTCATAGGCTCTGGTATCTGAAATATTTTTAACTTTGTGCCTTAATATAACACAATCACTAAGTCTTTTCTCTGATTAAAATTATACCTTACTATAATAAAATTAAGGTATCCAACTCGATTTTTTTAAGAAATGACGATTGGTCGAAAACTTCCGTTATATTTCGATTCCGCGGTTGTCTATCCCACTGAAACTTGTAAACTCGTAAATTTATTTTAAAGTTTTTACAAAATGGTGTGTAACACGCATATTTCTGTTGTCGGAATCATTCGCGGATCGATATACAACGGAGAATAATTTCTCGAAAATGCGAGTTGGGTACCTTGTGTTATATATGAAGTTATATAGATAATTATTTTTCCGCGACAAGATATTAAAGAAAAATAGTTAATTTAAATCATATGTAGTTTTTTACTTTACGTTTTAGATCAAACAGATGCGCCAAAGACTCAAGCACCTCATATAACTCATGCACCACATGCAACTCATGCACCCCATAAAACTCATGCACCATTTACTACAAAGCCAACACATACCAGTGTATGTGACATCGTGGCTATTTTTGATGCCGTTGCAAGAAATCAATTTGTCCATAACTCACGAGCTGCACAATGTCCTGACGATGATGGCCACCATGATAATGATGCCTTAGTTATGACACTGTGCAACGCCCCTGTCAGTTCTGAATGGGTTGAAGGCGAACAGGTAATTCATAATTGACTGTATAATACAAACAATTAATGATCACGTGATCACTTAAAATACCCGTATGTTAGTGAACTTCTTGAAATTATCATTTAAGGATTTTGACTTCGTAAAATTGACAAATCACGAAAACGATATTTTTTTCGAAATAAAATAACCAAAGAATGTAATCTTCCATTTTACTTTATTTTTTTAAGCTAATAGTTCAAGATAGAGGCGAAAGATACCAATAGGATATTTAAAATCATCAATTGAAAGCAATCTGACAATGCCTTGGCAAAATAAGAAAAACGACGAAAAGGCAAACAACAGTACACAAAACACAACATAGAAAACTAAAGACTGAGCAATAGAACCCCAACAAAACCGGGGTGATCTCAGGTTCTCTGGAAGAGTACACAGATTCTGCTTCACTTGTGGCACCCGTCGTGTTGCTCGTGTAAATACAAACGCAGTGATAACTCTATAACTCTATTTCGGTAGGTCACATTCGAGGAAAAGAGGACGGTATTGTGGTTACGACTATTGGAACATATCCGTCGTTATCTGTGAAATAGATACCTCATATGTGTATTGGGTTTTAATTGATAGTTTCCATACATCTAGTAATTTTTAAATGGCATAAATGAAATAACTTTTACAGGTACTTTTAAGGAATGGCACGTGCTCAGAATTAGCTAAACCGTACACTCCAGTATTTTATCATCCGCGGGAAAATGTAAGACATGCAGGCATACTTATATCATGTGATGGAAATGAAATAAGGGTAAGTGTTGTACTAGATTTTCCCTCTTCATTCCACATATATAATCTCTTTCTTATATAAGCAATGAAATTGATTTCGATTAATATTGGCTACCCATAAGTTTTATTTTAAAGATCGTTCATATCTTGAAAACGATTAATACATATTTTTTTATAAGTAAAAAAATAATAAATATTACAATATAAAAATTAGAAGATGTGGTATAATTTCCAATGTGACAACTCTCCACCAGAGACCAGTATGTATTTAAATATGTGAATACTACAACGCTAATGAGGAATACTTTAAATTCATTTATTAATAGTTTGATCGTTAGTGTTTTAACGCCACTTTCAGCACTGTTTGCTATTTCTTGTCGACAAGTTTTTATTGTTGGCGGAAGCCAAAGTGTCTGGAGAGAATCATTAACCTTAGGTAGGAAAACTTGCAATCCTAGTCAATTATAAGATTAGAGTCGAACGCACCCGCATGAGGGCTCGAACTCACAGCCTCAATGTTGACAAAGTGGTACAGCAGTTGAACTACTTAGACCACTCGGTCACCGATGCCTACCAATTTATTTATTGAAGCATTGCGATAATTGTCTTTTTCATTCAGTCAACCTCTTTACTCAAAATACACACAGTGCATTATAAAATTGAGAATGTAAACGGGGAATGTGTCAAAAGACAACAACCCGACAAAGAGCAGAAAACAGCCCAAGGCACCAATGGGTCTGCAACACAGCGAGAAAATCCCAACCGGAGGTGAGCTCCAGCTGGCCCCTAAATCAAAATGTGTGCTAGTTCAGCGAAAATGGACGTCATATTAAACTCCAAAACATATAAATGAACCAAAATTGAAAAAAAAACACAAGACTAACAAAGTCCAGAGGTTCCTGACTTGGGACAGGCGCAAAAATGCGGCGGGATTAAACATGTTAGCCTTTTAATCAACATTTTACTTTTTATAGGTCCATAGTCAATGTTTTATTTTATCTTTCTAATTTTGTTTGATAGGTTTTCCATCAAGAATGCGATACTACTCCAGAAGTTTTGCATGTGGAATCAGCACCACTCGATAAAATATATATATTAACATGGACTTGAATAAAGACAAATTCGAAGGTGTAATTTTTCATTATTTAAGAACTCGAAAAATAGCTAGATATTAAGCATGGGAGATTTGGGAGTAGTCAACGAGAAACCAAATAAAACCTGTCGTTCGTTAAACGATCTTCAACAATAGACAGCAAACCTAGAGTCTACGTGCAATGTTCATGCTCTTAATTGTCCTGAATCTGAATCAGATGTGAACTGAATTTGTAAAACACAAAAATCAAACAAAATCATATTTTAATAAATACATAGCGTTTGCATTTTTTTTATCTGCTACCGGTTTTATCGTTATTTTCGGGTCAAGTGCTTTTCCCATATTCTATTTTGTGTCTCCTGCAACGAAATTCGTGGAGAAACAATGCCACCCTTCATTAGATGTTTGCCCAATGTTATATATATGTATAATTATATGTAGAATCTTGTTACATGTAGTCCACATATCGTTATTAAAATTAGACCAAACCCTCCATTAATTCAGATGACTATATTGCCAGGAAACACGTCTGTTGATACCGAATGTCATGACAACTTTGTTATGATATTTGTAAATTTTGTGTCGCTAACACATCTTTGAAAGTTTCTGTTGAATTATATATCACATTGTTTTACTCCTGACGATTTATAGCTTAATTGACATACTGTTCATTCATTGTTATTCTTTGATACCAATTTTCGTGGCTGTCGTGGATACAAGTGAACCACAAATTTAAATGTCAGCAAATTACAAATTGTCCATAAGTATGTATGCAGACTTTGGCCAAAAGACAAGATATCAAATATACATGCAAATGCAAATTTTCCTCAATCCACGTAAAATTGGTACCCACGAAAATAAATGAATCCACAGTATTGTATAAGACACCTGGCAATTGTTATAAGACTGTAGACTATTTTTGTTATTTGTTTTATTTGGTTACTCCTTATTGACGTTTATGCAAAATCTCAAGTAATTCAATTAACAAAACATATTTAAACAAGCTTAAAAACAATTCCAGCACCGTAATAAATAAGTACAAACAAACCGAAAAAAGTACACGAAGGGCATAGGCAAAGTAACGAATAAGTAAATCGGAATTTCATATACGAACATTTATATACTGTGTTGTCTGTTTAATTTCGTCACAGCTTTTAAACTTCAGACGTTTTAGAGCTTTGAATATTGCATAGAAATCTGTCAGTTTTTGAAAACGGAATGCTTTAAACTGGATATAAAAAAGAAGATGTGGTATGATTGCCAATGAGACAACTGTCCACAAGAGACCAAAATGACACAGAAATTAACAACTATAGGTCACCGTACGGCCTTCAACAATGAGCAAAGCCCATACCGCATAGTCAGCTATAAAAGGCCCCGAAATGACAATGGATGCCTTTTGATGGTCTATGTAACTGTCTCATTTACGTTATATTTTATTCTAAAAGCAATGTTATTTAAAAAAGATAAACCACGTTTAAACCATTTTGTTTCTTTTGGTGCAAACTCACGTGAACTATCTTCATTGCCCAATGTTTAAATGATTCAGTAAGACAGTAACATTGACGGATCTGATCTAACGATTAAAAATGAACTTGTACCAAATGTATACTACAAAACGTGATAGTGTCAGTCTTATCTAACATTGACAGTCACGTTCTTAGCCAACTTGGTTCCATTAAAAAGTCGTCAAACTTTGTGATTTAACACTGTAATATATCAATTGGATCTAATTAATTCACCGTTACAGTAGGTACTTTCTAATCCACTCTGCATTACAACAAGAAAAAAAAGAAAAAATAGAAATAAAAATAGAGAAATGAAGAAGAAAAAAAAATAAACTAAACAAAGCAAAACAAAACAAACAAATCAAAATATACCAAATAAAAAACAAAAGCATTATAATAAAACAACATATATGAATGAACATAACGACAAACAGATAGGAAAACCAACCAACGGATCTATCTTTTACACTCAGGCAGTTAGTTTTTCTCGTTTGAATTGTTTTACATTGGTCGTATCGGGGCCTTTTATAGCTTAATATGCGGTATGGGTTTATCTCATTGCCGAAGGCTGTACGGTGATCTATAGTTGCTAACTTCTACGTCATTTGTTCTCTGGTTGAGAGTTGCCTCATTGGCAATCGTACCACATCTTCTTATTTGTATACAGGATGGAATCAAATAAATGAAGAAAAACTTGGTATAGAACTTTAAGTTAATTGGACACATAAAGATTTAAAACATGTAAAACTAGCGTCGTTAAAATTAATTTAGAACTGAAAGTTTCAATAATTGCAAGTCATCATCGAAACGCAAACTAAAAAACGGACAAAATATGGGTGTTTACATCTTATGCCGTGTTCATGTTTAGCTAAACTCGATGTAGTGTCCCCCACGCGTAAACTAAATCTAGTATGATATCATAGATACACAAAATGTTTACATGTAGTTTATGTTAGGTTTTGATTACATACAATCGAAAACCAGTACAGGCTTTGTGCGGGTTAAGTGAACATTCACCTATTTGAATATGACTGATCATATTGATATTATTATGAATCAAGTTATTATACACGTATATCGATTTATTTGTCCAACATTAAGCATATTAGTCTGTTATATTAAAAAAACGTTTAAGTACCCATTCACTTGCAAACGTTTTCCCGAATTAAGTGGACACACCCAGAAACTTGACTGTGCATTACCTAATTTATGACAGTATGACCACGTGCAGAAACAATTTAAGGATGTTTGCTACTCTGTTTCAAAATAACAAGCTTTTTAAAAGACTGTTATTAATTGATAGTATATAAATAAAGGAACCAATAAAGCAGAAAAAAACGAAAGGTCCGTGTGCTTGTTTTGGAGATATTAGCCATTGAAAATTCGGCGGGAAATGATTCTCTCTAGATTTTTCATACATTTAACATTGGCACCTTTTTTCTTTAAAAAACAATGAAAAAATAACAAGGATTTTATAAGATTTTCAAATATGTCTTTTTTTAAATATATCTAATAAAATTATGAAAAGAAAAGTAGGCGTTAACGGGCAAAATTTTTAATGGCACTACATGGATAAAACCAGAGGATTCCGAATATCTGGCAAAAAATCAAAAACAAGAGGAGAGAACATCCTTAATTGAATAAAAAAGCTATAATGGGAGTACATACCAGGACATCTAAAAATAAAGAAAATAAACACATGTAGGACTGCAAATCAGTATGAGGTCAGGATATCAACCTTTACACCAAATTATAAAAGGCTTAAAAAGGAGAGTAGAACTGACAGCGTCTATTTATTCTTCCTAACAGAAGTTCATCTGAACACTTTGTAATATACTTTGCTAGAATATCTGTCTGATGGAACAAATATTGTATACCCTTTATTCCGTCAGGAAAAAATATTCTTTACTCTTTCTTCCACTGCAGAAGATAGTTTACAGTAATTGTTACATAGAAATAAAGTATATACAATATAGGTTCCTGTCGGAATAAAGTAATATTTTAGAATATTTCTTCTATTTGAAACTACTATTATAAAAGAACTTCTATCCCACGATAAATCTCCTGGCACAAATAATGATATGTTTCCTTCGGAAGTCTAAAATTTTAGCGGAAATCAGTTTCATTCCATTTTTGTTTATCAAATAATCGTGACATCGTTAGTACCTTCAAAGTAAACCAAATAAAAAAAATAAAAGTTTTCATAACAGTCTACAAAAGTTGGCAGAGGAAAATTCGATTAAATGTAAAAAATTATAACAAAAACTCCGAGGTTAATTCAAAAAGTCCATAAAAACTAACAAATTCGAACGTTGGACTTTATTTACCAACTGAACGAATGGAAAAAAACCTGTCATATTTCTGACTTGTTACAGGCATTTTCCGAAGAAAATGGTAGGTTAAATCTGGATTTACAGCTAGCTGAACCTCCCACTTGTACGACAGTTTTTTTATAGTTCCGTTATATTGACAAATAAAAAAACTAGGTAGGCAAAGCCAAACAGACACAACAGGCCAACGCTACAACAACCGGGATCCAGCAGCTAAATTGTAATAAAATTGAGCATGGAAATGGGAATATACATTTTAATTTCTTCTAGTGTACTCGTGTGAACATTTCTCATGTACAGATAGTTGAAACCGATGAGAACAAACTTAAGGTTCATGTGAACCCTTTGGCTAATATGGCCGCATTTTCACCTCAAAATTTATTCTGAGTACAGACAAACCTGTGATCTGGGAAAGTTTTAAGGCATAGCATGCCCTAGATAAATAAAATTCAAATATATTTCATTTTTAGAAAATTAAAACTTAACAGGATTTTGCAATGCACTTTTTCATTCCTCCAGAAGGTGCAAAATTAACTAAGTTGGGAAAAGTTTTGAGAACTTCCCTCAGGTAATAATTGAAGTGAACTGTATTGATTGACATGGACGATAGATGGACAATAGATACCTGACAATAATTGGTGATTTAAATTGTGTACCTTAGTGGACCATATCAGGTGAAACTCAACTGTTTGTTAATTTTATCATCTTCTGCAGGGACGAAAAAAAGTGCACGGCAAAATCCAGATAAGTTTAAAATTTTCTAAAACATACAATGCATTTGAATTTTATTTATCTAGGCATGCTATGCCTTAAAACTTTCCAGATGTACAGGTTTGTCTGTACCCGAGTAAATTTTGAGGTGAAAACGCAGCCATTTTAGCCAAAGGGTCCACATGAACCTTAAGTTTGTTCTCATCGGTTTCAACTATCTGTACATGAGAAATGTTCACACGAGTACACTAGAAGAAATTAAAATGTATATTCTCCAATTGTTGAAAATCGTAAAGATATCATTGAGATATGACATTCATTCAATATTTGTCTTCACATGTTTTGCTATGAGAAAAATACCACAACTCCTGCCCTCCTAAATCCCCAAAAAAAAAAAAAAAATCCATAAAATAAAGAAATGAAGGAAGAACATGTTTTTGTGTTCTTCTAATTTTATTTCGATTTCAGATGAGGCATATTTTACTATTTGCTTTGTTATATGTCATTCATGTACAAGAAGCAGATCTATTTATTTTTGGTAAGTGTGGTACAACGTTTTATACTTATAACCCAAATAGAATATTAGAAGTAACACATCAAAATGAATAGACAATATAAATACGACGCGCATCTATCTTCGCAAATTTGAAGCAATTTTCAAATTAGAAAGATACTTTTGCAGAAATGAAATCGTATATCTTTGAATAAATTATATTTTTGCTGTTTCATTGTCATTTTTCAACATTTCATTTTATATGATATATTACTACTATATCTTTTTGATAACTATAGAACAACGTTTTATAATTATAACACAAATACAATATTAGAAGTAACACATCAAACACGAATAGACAATTTTAAAACGCTCATCTATCCTCCAAAACTTTAAATTAGAAGAAAACAATAAGTTATTGTATTTACAACAAACACATGTAATGAGATTACGCAAAACGTTCCGATTTTCACTTTATTTTCTCCCTTTGCCACACCTCTTGTATGTTTGTGATGTATGGTGTTACTGGATATGATTGTCAGCTTGTTTAACATTTTGTAACTTTTCTTCATTTATCCAGTCTTTTTACATGCTTGTTTTGTTTAGGGAACCAAACATCTTCTGGACAAAGTATGAATCTATCGTAAAATAAACACACACACATATATATATATATATATATATATATTTAAATATACATAACTACTCTAAATATCAGCACAACAATGTTAAATCTGCAAATTTGCAGAAGCAAATTTTTGTTCTTCCTCGTGATATATATATATATATATATATATATATATAATAAGCATAGATGCCAAATTTTAAGGGACTGTTATCCGACAGGTCTCCAATCTGTTATATGACTTGTGGGGCAGTAATTGACAAAAACTTGGCAATCGAGAGCACACCTTATAAGACGAAATGCAATCTTTCTATGTGCATTGCTTGATATTTATTTTAAATTTATATCAAATAATAAAAATAATACAATATATATAAAAAAAATTATTGCAATGAAAAATTGCCCTAGATGATTAAGTATTGCATAACTGGTATATTAAACATTATAATTATATCAATTTGTGTATTTGCTGTAATTGAATGTACTATTGATTCATTTATTTTTGTTGATACCAATTATCGTGGATCAAGGAAACCTTGTATTTTCGTGGATATTTGATTTCGTGGTTTTGACAAAGTTTGCATACAAACCTATAATCAATCTGTACTACGTTGAACATTTAGGGACATACGATACAGTTATAGCGGAGGTAATGACGTTGCTAACGTAAATTGTTTTTTTCGCGACGTCAAACTGTGACTTATCGGGAAAAGATGCAGTTTTCGACTGATTTTTATCATTCAAACTGATTTAACTTGAAAACGAGTTCATGAACCCCTCTTTTTTAAAATGACATTTGGTTTGATTACGTATGAAGATTATGTGTACCAATTTTCATGAAAAAGTCAACCGTGCAATTATTTTAAATTTGATAAATATACAGCAAAAATGACGTTTTTTTTCTACATTCATGAACATTTGATAAATATGAGTTATTTGTAAAAATAAAATGTACAAATTTATAGAACATTTATATAAAACAGAAATTACAAATAATTTAACAAAAAACAGTTTGTGTTTATCTTTAAAACAAAAGTTATGTATTTCTGTCGAAAGGAAAATACGTCCACAAATCTGAATTTTGAGGAAATATCTGAAATTTCAACCTCAATAATTTCATTTCGATTTCAGATGAGGAATATTTTACTATTTGCTTTGTTATATGTCATTCATGTACAAGAAGCAGATCTATTTCTTCACGGTAAGTATGGTACAACGTTTGTTACTTATAACACAAATAAAATATTAGAAGTAACACATCAAACATGAATAGACAATATAAATACGAAGCGCATCTATCTTCGCAAACTTGAAGCAATTTTCAAATTAGAAAGATACTTTTGCAGAAATGAAATCATTTATCTTTGAAAAAATTATATTTTTGCTTTTTCATTGTTATTTTTTCAACATTTCATTTTAATATGATATATTAGGCCACACCAATTTGATTAGTAGTTCTTCGGACAAAAGCTCCAAAAAATATGGGGCGAGCGAGCGAAATGTTTTTGATTGTATTTATTTCT
This sequence comes from Mytilus coruscus, assembly GCA_017311375.1. Classification (NCBI taxonomy): domain Eukaryota; kingdom Metazoa; phylum Mollusca; class Bivalvia; order Mytilida; family Mytilidae; genus Mytilus; species Mytilus coruscus. The sequence goes on along the minus strand of CM029608.1, from coordinate 58,939,237 downwards.
TGAATATGAGTTTTTGTGAGGCGAGTGCTCTACATGTGAAGCGAGCGGTATAATTTTTTTTTTTAATTTTGCGATTCAGAATTTATGTACATGTTAAAACTGGGTTCCTTCATGGAAAAACAAGGAGAAACAGATGCTCTACTGCATATAATTTGATGTATTGGTGCCTGTACCATACCCGACTTTCTAGTCACGCTGTGGTTCAGTTGATTATTTTCGTCAAATAAGCTTGGTCTGTGTGAATTTTCATTTAAATCCACACATGTGTATATATTAAGAAAGCATTGCAGATGCAGTTTAACAAGAATAATTATGTAAGTAGGATAAATGACATATGTTGAATAAATCAAAATATGTGTATGTATCCCCAAAAATGCCCATGCACAATATTTTTTGATGTTTTCATTATATGGTAATGATTGTTTATTGGCTGCTTGACATCCAGTTGGAACTATTTATCCATATTTAGGATCAACATAATGAGTGATGTGAATATTTCAACAACATCATGAGCATGATGAGTAAGATAGTTATATTGATATGCATGTAGATCTCAATGTATTAAAATATATCCCTTTAAAATACCTGTCACCACATTCACATGGATTATTCTGACTTAGCAAAATATACTCTTTCCTTTTGCTCCTAAAAGCTGCAATGCATTTAAAACTCTTTAACTTGACTAGAAGTGGTTGATAACACATCACAAGTTATTATGAGCATGCCAATCCCAATACCACCATGTTGGAACTCTTAAATTTACCCTTACAAAAGAGATCTGCTTGCATGCCAAAAGACTAACAAGGGAATAAGGGGTTCCATGAAAATAAGATAATTCTGTGATATTTTTAAAAGTTCATGGGAATTTAATATTAATTTCATTAAAGATAGATATATGTCTATGTCTGTTGAAACGATGATCGGAGATGATGATGGTTCTAACAAATATAGTCCGAGATTACTCTGACGTCCAACGGCTTTTTTGCCAGACAAGCTTGGGCTGTGGTCCCTCGGCCCCAGCTTGTCTGGCAAAACAGTCGTTTGACGTCAGAGTAAAAATATTGATGTGATTGTTGTCATCTAACGAAAGATTTTTAATTTCTGCCTACTAGGACTGGTCTTCAATAATAAAACGAGATGCATTTCGGATAACTGTGAGTTCAATAACTACTTGTCCATGGCAATGAGCTGACACAACTACATGTTGGCATTCCGATTTTTGACCTTTTATTTACAAATCGATTTACCACACGTGCGTTTGAATCGACAGGAGCAATATATGCACAAGAAAAACGTCTATGTGAAAAAAAAATTCAAGGAGAAACTAATTTTGGAGCGGCATGCGGCCCAAAAATTTGCGGAAGCGGTAATTATTTTTTTTTATTGGAAAGTCAATTTCTCCAAAACAGGAGCGGGAAAATCCAAAGAACTATTAATCAAATTGGTGTGGCCTTACTACTGTTTCTTTTTGATAACTATAGTACAACGTTTTATACTTATAACACAAATACAATATTAAAAATAACACACCAAACATGAATAGACAATTTTAAAACGTTCATCTATCCTCCAAAACTTTAAATTAGAAGAAAACAAGAACTTCAAGTTGTTTGTATTTACAACAAAAACATGTAATGAGATTATGCAAAACGTTCCGATTTTCACTTATTTTCTCCTTTTTTCCACACCTCTTGTTTGCTTGTGATGTAAGGTGTTCCTGGATGTGATTGTGTTAACATGGCCCAATTGTCAGCTTGTTTAACATTTTGTAACTTTTTCTTCATTTATCCAGTCTTTTTACATGCGTGTGTTGTTTAGGGAACCGAACATCTTCTGAACAAAGTGTGAATCTATCCTAAAATAAACATATGATTCCTTATCTATATATAAATATATTTACAAACAAGTCTAAATTGAAAACAACGTTCAAACCTATGATTGCATTGGATAAAAACCGCAATTTTTATACGTGTGCATGTAAAACAAATTTCTTGGTAAAGGGGTCTAAATACAGCACAGACAAATTTTCCAAAAGACCAAAAAAGTGACAAAGTATATTTTAACAAAACGCATTTGAATAGCAGGTCGAACAACGGATGTACTTAAACCCTGCTGACTGCCATTGGCGATTGCCAAATAAAATGATCACCAGATGTAACAAAATGGATCTTAAATATCCTCGCCGGGATTATATATATATAATATATATATGTAATAAGAATAGATGCGAAATTTAAAGGAACTGTTATCCGACAGGTCTTCAATCTGTTATATGATTTGTAGGGCAGTAATTGACAAAAACTTGGCAATCGAGAGCACACCTTATAATACGAAATGCAATCTTTCTATGTGTATTGTTTGATATTTATTTAAAATATATTTCAATTAATAAATAGAATACAATATATATAAAAATGATTGCCATGAAAACTGTCCTACATGATTAAGTATTGCATAACTGCATGGTATATTAAACATTATAATTATATCAATTTGTGTATTTGATGTAATTGAATGTAAGATTGATTCATTTATTTTTGTGGATACCAATTTTCGTGGTTCAAGGAAACCTTATATTTTCGTGGATATTTGATTTCGTGGTTTTGCCAAAGTTTGCATACAAACCTATAATTAATCTGTACTTCTTTGAACATTGAAATTCGTTGTTAACTTTGACCCAAGTTATCCACAAAAATTGGTATCCACCGAATAATAATGAATCCACAGTACTTGAAGGAAATATTCTAAAGACCATACTTGGAACTGTACAGATGAAGTAAAACCAATCTCCGTACAGCGCTCGTTTCCTTTCCGTATACTTAGTACACTACAATACAACACATATTAAGTGTAGTGATACGAAGCAAGTACGGAACGGATGTGAGCTCTGCGCCGGAGATTGAAGTAAAGCTTGATGTCCGTATCTGTCTTATGGTCAAAAATACATAAAATACAAAAAAAAAAAAAAAAAAAAAAAAAAAAAAAACTCTGGATTTACCTTCATCAGGAACGCTCAGAGCCGAATACTTGAAAGCCTACGTTGTCTAAGATGATTGTTGAAGTTCGTATTTGCATGACAAATAAATAAAGAACTGGTTGTAGTATTTAAGTTAAATTTCAAATAACTCTTTTTCTCAGGTCAAATTGGAAATAATAATGGAAATAGAGACCACTGTTCTAAAGGATCTAGTAGATGGGATGATTGTAAAAGATGCAAATGTCAACATGATATTAGTAGTATGCTTAAAGTAGTTGTGATCCTTTTTGTAATGTATCTTGTATATTCAATACTGAACACAAATACATTACGTTTAAAAAGTTCTTCATTCCATGAAAGACCAAATTGAATATAATCGCACTGTTCTCATATCGATATTATTGCATGGTTATATGATTAACAGATATTGGCTTCATCCCAATAAGAACAAACTTGTCACCTGTCCACATGGTCTCTATGGTTCATTTTACTTCAAAGTTGTTCGTAATATCCTTGAATTTGACAGTAGATGCCGACTTTGTCTACCCTACCAAAGACGAACGATTCCGATTGTTTTTACTTTCTTATTTGTTATACTAGGAATATGATATCATTTCAAAACTCATCAAATATTCCAGACAAATATTAATGCGCTTGAATCGAAACAGTTGTCAGGTCAAATAAGTAACGAATCAGAAGAGCTTGGAAAAACAACAAATTTGAACAAATGTGTCAAATCTGGCTAAGGCCTTCGAAGCCTGCGTAGAATAAAAATAGTGTTAAACAAAATCAAGAAATGACCGTACCAGCTGCTTCTGCTGGTAGACGACTCGTTCCAAGGATATCCTGTAGTGCCTGACGTATCATTGACACGGTCTTTTTATCTGAATTTAATGTGAATAAATCTTGAAATTACTAAAAAAAAAGTTTCTGCACCAGATATGGTAAACTAATGCAATATTTGATCTTAAGTGGCCTTCAACTTGTTAATTGATTTGGACTTTTCACATTTTAGATCTCAAATAATATTGTGTTATGTAAACGAAACGCTTGTCTGGTGTGTTGTATTTTAAGATTTGTTTCTTTGATGAGTTGTTAATGATATTTTGGCGATAGTACTGTGGGATGTTTTGTAAATATCGGTATAAAACAATTATATTCAGCACCATAATCACTTTTGTTTTAATAAATACCCCTATTTCAGAATGTATCCACTGCATAGGCTGTGGTACTATAGAATGCGGAGGTAATATTTCTCTTTACAAGAGTATCTAGTATACATATATACCTATGAAATTTTAAATATAATTTGCAAAATAATTACTCTTATATTTTATTGATTTTCTTTTTAAATGTACATGAACTGGGACATCGGTCGACTATATTATAATACAAAAGAAAGAATGTTATTAAAAAAACAAATAAAAAACTACAGATTAAAAATGTCTAAACATATTAAACTGAACAAGCAAAGTAAGGATCATTAAGACCACACACTATTCTATTGTCATAAACTGGTCTTGTGAAACTAAGCACAAAATTCTCGATACATATTTTATATCTATCTTAAGTGTGAATGAACATGTACATATTATTTTGAAAATAACCACAGAGGCAGTTTTTAAAAGTAATTCAAACCTACCGAATTTAAAAATTGACGTAAACAAAATTCATATAAGTACTGTAGGTTTTGTATTGCAGTTATTGACCAACGTACGGCAACCGAACTAAAAGAAATATCAGACAATAATGAAAAAGGTTTTGTAGGCGGTTTTTCATTGATCAAAATCAAAATATATTTTTGTCTAGAATACAATTATGCATCTCAGTGCGTGCAAATTTTCACTTTGCATTGTAGCGTTTTGGGTTATAAGCATTGTTCGCACACTAACGTAAGTTGATTTATAATGAAGAAGTGAATTTAAAGGTGTTAATAACTTTTTTGTCAGGTCAATTCAATAGTCACGACTGTTCTAAAGGATCCAGTCTGTGGACTTTTTGTCATGGCTGCTATTGTAAACATGAATATCATACTGGTAGGTAAATACATTAAAATAGACAAGTATTTAAACATGTAACGGTGTATATTCGTTTCTATGGTGTTTCTGGTAAACTATTCGATTGTACGATATACACCCATGCATAGCGTTTATACATGATAGTTGTTTTAAATTTCTCGCAGTGTAAACTTTGTATAAAATCAACACTGTATCTACTATAAAAACAAGAAAGGAGGTATGATAAAAGCCATTATTTGGCCCCTGATTTTGAAAAAAAACAATGGGACAATATCCTTTATCCTTTCAATATCAAATCGACTGGTTATAAATAAGGTGATATAACCTGGACATTTTTATACTGATAAGTAAGCTTACAGTAATCTGAAGTCAATATGATAATTAGACAATTTTACACATTCACAAATATTTAAGGAAATTAGTCATGAGCCAAGTCCCCAACCCAAAAGATCTTTGACCTTCATAAACACAAGGCAGAAAGCAAATACTTAAGTCTTAATTTAAAAATGAAAATGATGACGTCTTCCAGTCTATTGTATTTTAATTATGTGATGAGTGTTAAAATTAATATGTAATGCTAAATCTGATTTTCCAAATAACAGGTTCAACAAGTTTGTTAATCTTAATCTCTTTCTAAAAATGACAAAAAATTAAGACATAATTTTAGGAAAAAATAATTCACAGTTGCGGTTCTTGATTTTAAACAGTCAGAGGAACATACGGCAGATTTTAATCTTCATGTTACCCAAGTGGTCACATCTGCTGCTCTGTATTTAGTCCATAATTTTCCAATGGTGTTTTTTAAACTCTGGTGTCACTTAATGTAATTTTGATTTTTTTTAAATTTCATTTCAAGGCAACAATATAGAGCAACTGCTCAAATTAAAATGTGAAAAAAAAAAAAAAAAAAAAAAAACATGAAGCACTTCCTTATACACATTACTACATTATATTATAATCTTTTTTATTTTTAAATCTGGTATTTCTATTCAAAAATATAAGTAAATAGGATGAGACAAAAACCTAACGGCACAGGAATCAAACGATCTAGAGTAGATCAAGGTGTTTAACAGGTCGAGTACACTGCCTTATATAGATATGAATAATTTAGCGTACTAATGTTCCCGCCAATATTATTGTTTGTTTCCATAATACTCTTTTTTATATCTGGGTCATCGACCAATCCATTGAATGTGTTGCAATGCAGAATGGACTACTACGTGTTTAAAATTAACCGACAACCCGTGTTATAATGACATACAACGCAATTGTTCAGAGATTGGTCGCAAACGAAACTAAAAAGGGAAACAAGAAAAGAAAATATTCACAAGTTATATCACATTTTACGATGTTACTCAGTTTAAGCAGGTACATGACTATATGAAGGATTATTACTAACAAACATGCGCTCAATTCTATAATTTAAAATGTATGTTTGTACTGTTGTTACACCAGTACTGTTTTATCAAAGGAAACTATTTCCTTTTTTTAATCATTATGTGACATATTTGACAAAATGAGTGAAGATTTGTAATAAATATATAATGATTGTTGTTGTGTTTGCGGGTAATAGTTTTAATAATATTCTATTCCATAAAACAATCGAGGAATTCGTCGATAGCAATGGTTATACCAAGAATACAAGGTTGTTTAACTATCGATATTCGACATGTATCAACTTTACTAATTACTATTTCTAAGCATCTCAATAAATACTAAATACTATATATAGCCGATAGCCCAGCAATACGAGTGGAACCCATATCTTATTAATATAAATATAATTGATAAACACAATATACATAAAGCATGAGTATCAATGCACAATAAATTCACTTTGTTCAAAAATATTTTTCTCTGTCATCAACGATCCCACCGGCCAGGAAAAACCAACAAAAACGAGTTACCTCGGTCAAACTCCATTTCAACTGCAGTCAAAAGACTACATTTTAAATAAAGTGGAAAATCTGGGAAACCTGTGTCCAAACCCAAATGCTCGGAAGACCGTCTCGAGAGTTATACTTGGACTGTATATAAAGTAAATATACTATCTATATGTAATAAGTAATAACTTAAGTTACTTTTTAGTAAAATATCTAATTCCTACTAAATACAAATAAGAATAACAATTCAATTGAAAATTAACTTTTTTCACTGCTGTCCAGTCTGATACTTGGCTAGAAGTGACCAACAAGGGAAAATATTCCCGCTAAATATCAATATCACGTGATATGTATATATACGTGTACATACGAAGTACCCGTATCATTAGTATTCACTAGTACCGTTATTATAGTAATTTCCCACTATACTATCGAACCGTTGGAAATTATAAGTATCAACTTCACTAATTACTATTTCTAGACATCTCAATAAATACTAAATACTATATATAGCCGATAGCCCAGCAATACTAGAACCACAGTATTAATGTATCAATTTAGCTATACTCCTTGATCTAAATATAGGTATAAAAACAAATAAATCAGATTTTTCATCATGATATCTTTACATTTTAAAGGGCTAAGCTCATCGTAACGCAAAAACCCTGAATAACCTATCAACATCATGGTCAAATCACGAACGATCAATAAATCTTCTGAACTTTCGTACAATGAACATAAATCAATAAGAATATTATTGTTAATTGGATCCTTTTGACTACTGGTCTACCGTTCAAACGTTTTGCAGATTCAGTCAGTGTTACTACGTGAAATGTTAATCTCTAAATAGTCATCGAAAACTGTGATATCTTTCTGAACTTTCGTACAATGAACATAAATCAATAAGAATATTATTGTTAATTGGATCCTTTTTGAATACTGGTCTACCGTTCAAATGTTTTGCAGATTCAGTCAGTGATTTAACATATGAATTGTTAGTAGGATCATTGAAACCATTAAGCTCATGGGCCCATTTAATAGAATATATAGCGGAATCTATAACACTGGGAGAACAATGTTTGTCAATAAGATATGTCAAATAAAGTGCAACATGAACTGAGTTAGCAGGTAATTCTGACATTTTGTGCTCATTTATAAACGTTTTCCATCGTTTAAAACCATAAAAGGACTTTTTACTGGTATTCTCGGCTTTGAATTCCACAATAAAGGATGACATCTTGTTGGCTAAATTCCTAAGTTTGTTGTCCGGGGATACACCACTGTTGTCTATGGCAGCCTGGACATTTTGTTCCAATCTTAAACCTGCAAATAATATTGATTACATTAAAATTCTAGTTTGATTGCTAACATATGAAATCTCAGAATTCGTTCACCAAATACGCCATTTTTACCACTACCTTTAACGACTGAGTGCTCTTTCGGTAAAAACCTTGTACCTTTAATAAATTTGGTGAGATCAGTAGATGCGAATAGCAACGGCCAGAATGGAGCTGATTTCCATTCTGGTATAACAAGCGTGCTCTTTCGTTTTCTACTTTGCGTACGACCATGGATATTAGTGATGGTGGTGGAACTAACCAATGTGTTTCTGTGTTCCAATTTTGACTAAATGCATCAACTGCTTCCGTACCGGGATACCATATTTTAGAGTTAAATCGTTCACACTGTGTATTATAGTGTGTGGCGAATCTGTCTATTGTATATGGACCCCATAGGCTATTAATTTCTTCAAATATATCAGAATGAATAGCCCAATCATCGTGATCAGTGTGTCTACTGGGCGTGTCTGCATGTGTGTTTTTCTCTCTTGGAACCCATTGTGTAATTATGTTTATATTGCTACTTACACAAGTTTGTTTAATGTCAATAGCTATATCTTGTAATTTTTGTTTTCTACTTCCTACTCTCAGTATGTGAGGTACGTTTTGATTGTCTTTATTAATTTTGACGGTTTTGTCACTAAATGTATTATCAAAAGTTTGTACAAACCTATTGACGCATTCTAATTCGCGCCAAGTGGAACTCTCGTTCCTTTCTCGTTCTGTCCAGCTACTGGACATTTCCTTGCAAAAAAGTTTTGCATTCAAACCTGTGGTTAAATAGCCACCAACACCTACATCTTAGGCGTCACAAAACATTTCTATATCAACAATATCATGCTTATCGACTTTACAAATGTCGACTTCAGCATCATTGAGCTTTTGCAATGAAATAGATCAAAAATGTATTTCATTAATTGCTTTTTTACAAATCTTGACTGGTGCATCCCAACTTGCTCTACTCATGATACAATCATAAAGGTATCTAGTGTTCAATCTGACTATGTCACCAATGACTATCTGCATAGATATCAACTGATGCAATACAATACAATGCTAGCTAAAAATCTAGATCCAAAAAGTTCTACCTCTTCGTTTGTTTCTTCTATTAAAGATCTAATCTTTTTCTCAGTTTTTATAATTCTATCATTATTAACAAATATTTTACCTATATTTGTATCCCACGTATACCCTAGCCATTTCAATTTCTGGCTTGGTAACCAAAAACACTTCTCATGTGCAATCAAAAATCCCAATTGTTCTAGTTTATTTTTAACCATTTGACTGCTCTCAATGCATTTTTCAAAATTACTATCTCCACCCAAACCGTCGTCAAGAAACATTATTATCCTTTTGCCTTCTGATCGCAAATGCTTAACTACTTCTCAAAGTATTTTTGTAAATATGTAACCTGCATTTGAAAAGCCAAAAGGAAGAACATTGAATACGAAATATCTCGTATTTCGATCAAAATTCCAAGCGAAACCTTAAAATGTTCTGTGTATATATCTGAGATTTCCAAATGATGGTAAGCAGATCTGATATCAAAACTAAATAAATAATCTCCTTTTTGAAAGAAATCTTGCTATCTTAGTATCCTCGTACTTATACCTAAATTTAAACAGATGTGGATTCAAATGCCTACAATCTAGTACTAGTCTTGGTTTATTTTTATTAAATGCTACTGTAAGTGGATGTACTACAGTTGGTTTAGAATAAATCTCAGAAATCCACCTTTTTTTTTGAAGAAGTTTGTCAATCTCTTCAACAACGAATTTTGCATTATTTAAAGATGATCTGTTATTTTTTAAATGTTTAACCTCTGGTTCCGTTTTTAACGGTAATTTATAACCGTTTTCAATTACATCAATAATATGTGTATTAGTAGTAATAGCTTTCCATTCATGTAATTTTGACCTCAATTTACATACTGGCGAGACAGGTATATCAACTTCTAGTAAAAAGTGATCACCAGTGACACTTGGTTTCGATTGAGTAATTTCTACCGTATCTTCTGCTTTGTTTACATTTGTACTGAATGAATTTTCAGCTTGACCAATATAATATTCTTTCATATTATTATACTAATTAGTACATTCAAAATTTTTTAATATACTTATCTTTTCTTGTCTTTCTTTTCAGGACAATCATTCGCCCAGTGGCCCTTATTGCCACAATTAAAACATCTCCCTGTTCTCCAGGTAGGGGGTGGATCTCTCTCTTTGGTGGAATAAGGCACTTTTCTGACTGTCTTCGACGACTTTTTCAGCTTGTCTGACTTGCTCCTACGTTCAGCTCTATTTTGCGCTCTTATCATCTTCTTTTCATCTTCGGAGTCGTCGGCAATTGGATTAGTTGTGTACTCCTTCACGACTTTCCACCCCAATTCGGACGAATCAGCAAGTTTAATGAGTTTCTGTCTGTCTCTTACAATTGCCATACCTTCAACAATCTTGTCTCTTGCTTGATGAATGGATTCTACGGATAAATCTGGTCCGTCTAACTTTTCTTTTGCCTCCGTCAACTTCGTCAGGACTTTAACCTCATGTTTGTACTGGTTTTCGTTCCCCTTCCGTTGGAAAGTATAGTCTCTTCGATCTTGGACATCTGGGATTGACTGAAATCTCGCTGCGACTGTTGAATATTTCCCTGGAATGTGGATAGCCTGTTATCTATCAAAGCGGTGATTTGGTTAAGGGTATCTTGTTGTGAAGCAGATACTGCATTTTGTACTTCTTGGACAATTAATTGCTTAACGGAATTATCTAAACCGGGGTCCGACATATTTCACTGTTGTCCAGTCTGATACTTGGCTAGAAGTGACCAACAAGGGAAAATATTCTCGCTAAATATCAATATCACGTGATATGTATATATACGTGTACAAACGAAGTACCCGTATCAATAGTATTCACTAGTACCGTTATTACAGTAATTCCCCACTATACTATCGAACCGTTGGAAATTATAATTATCTGTAAACACAAAATAACTTCAGAGATTTATAATCATGTTTCTTTTTTTTTCAGAATGCATGTACTGCATGCACTGTCATCCTGGTCAAGTAGAATGCGAAGGTAACTTTTATTTACAGTAACATTTAGTATTCATATATTATAACCGACGGTATCATCAACACAGTACATATAGTCAGTGCTTTGGTAATGACCTGATTTATAACATAATGTTCCTAATCCCCACGTTGGTAAATTAAAAGAAATTATTAGAAATTACTAAGAAACTAAAATTCTTACTCCCAATATTCTTGTCTATTTCATTAGAATTTACAAATAATAAAAATGATAGTCCTGTACATACTATTTAATGTTTACCCTCAAAAACCATAGTCAGGTTGTGATTGTCGGAATTTGGAATCAATAATTTATTTAAACATTCGACCCCCCCACAAAAGAGTAACGATTGGAACCAAACTATACATGTCTTTCTGACATCATATATAACATTAATTATGAAAAAGATACATATGAAAATAATACAGCCAACATAACGAACTGTAGAAATTGAAAATATTATCAAAAATGGAAAACTCATATTGAAACATTGTCTAGAAATTATGTAACCTGAACATCTTGACTTCAGCAGTCTCCATGTTAAATTGGTTTTGTTTCATTTAATAAACATGACAGACTAAAAACAAATAGTTGTCTTCGGGTTATGTAGGTACAGGAATCAATATAATAATGTTTGTAATTTTATGTATTTTATGTACGATTAAATGAAACGAGCTATCAATGAACGATCTTTTCGTTACTAATTTGAACTATTGTACAAAAGAAATGCCTATCTATAGAATATTTTGATAGAAATATCGTTTTCATCCATTGATAAGTAATATATAAAAATATATATGGTTTATACATTTCCAATTGTCATCTTCCCATTTCTCAGCTGTAATGTACACTCTGTTCCATCGTCTGACGTTTACATACCCACTTTGTTTTGCTCACAAATTGCTGTCAATATAATGGTCTTCTATGCGACTGTCATACAAGTGAGAGGGTTAGCTAGCTATAAAACCAGGTTTAATCCACCATTTTCTACATAAGGAAATGCTTGTACCAAGTCAGGAATATGGCAGTTGTTTTTCATTCGTTTGATGTGTTAAGCTTTTGATTTTGCCATTTGATAAGGGTCTTTCCGTTTTGAATTTTACTATGAGTTCAGTACTTTTTATGTGAATACTATACGGACTTCATTAAGGTGGCTCGGTGTCTTCCTCCATCTTGGATTCTGAAGTAGCAGATAACGTTGGTCTAGATCTTTGATTAAATGTGAAAATTTTGAGAGTAGTATGCAATTTATGTGAAAGACTTTTGATCTACTTATAGAAAATTGTATGTTTTATCATAATTATTGCTGTAATTTCTCAAAAAACATCTTATTTGTGTTTGATTAATTTTTTTTCAACATTGCCAAATAAGGGGAGATAACTCCGATAAAGTCATTTTTATAATAGAAAGTGTTGTGAATTTACCTATTTTAATCTGTAGCAAGAAAACAAGTTCGGTGACCCCATTTTTTCTTTTTCTTATCTGAAAGCATGTTATAAGAGCTATCTTCTCACATTATATCTTAAAATTCTATCAGGTAGTTTTCTTTTTATCACACAAAATTTGATTTTCCATGCATTATCTATACAAAATCTGACAATTTTGCACTACCTGTAGCATGAAAAAAAGTCCGGTGACCCATACTTTTTACTATATTTTTGAAAAACGCATGATAAATACTTCATTTTGACAAATTCTATCAATTTTAATTAAGACGCCCTAGCCATCTTAACAGGGATGTGCTTTACACAAAAAAGCCTCCAACAGAGTTATGAGTAAGACCGACTGAGATCGATACTACATAAGTTTGACGGTTACCATCTCAAATCGGCTGACCGATACGATGTGTCCGTGTTTCAACTCACTAGAGGCTTGTTTTGGCGCTTTAAGATCTTTGGAAACCAGTAAAGTCGTCTGATCTGTAATTTTACCGATTGTGTGCTAATCCGGATGGTAATATTTTGACTGATTGTGAATTCGCATGGCGGATGATGCATGCATAGCAGGAGAAGCTTAAGCTATCGACGCACCCCGTCTCGCTTCTTATGGAGGTGATGCGATTCTCTAAGTTTGTGTTTGTTTCCTTCATAAGTTGAGGAAGTTTGCTGCTCAGTTTCAAAATAAATAAATTTCCATGACACAAGTATATATTGATAGGGATTAATTGAGGAATCAAAAAAGCAAAAAAATATAGGGATCAATGTCCTTGTTTCCGAGATATGAGCCATTAGAATTTTGGCGAGAAAATGTTCTCTCTTGATTTTTCATAGCTTTACCATTGGCCAGTTAAAGTTCTCAAAAACTATTAAAAAATAAAAAAGATTTTATAAGACTTTTACAAATGGCTTATAATTATACATGTAAAAGATTTATAAATAGAAAAATTGGGGTCCATGGGCAAAATTTTTAAGGCATTCAAATGGATAAAACCAGAGGATTCCGAAAATCTGTCAAAAATTCCAAAACATGACAAGCGAACATCCTTAAGGAGATTTGAACACCGGTAACCTACTGTCGCCTTGAATAATAAATGTAATGAAATACAATAACAACGAGCGATATGATTTAAACTTTATCCATATTTATTTAAGTTCAAACGCATGCGCCATTACCAGCCGTTACTGATGCACCAATAACCACTAGTAAACCACATTCTAGTAGGTGCGACATTGTTGGTATTTTTGGCGCTGTTGCAAGAAACCAGTTTATCCAGAATTTACAAGCTATAACTTGTCAGCCAGACAAAGGTCAGCATGATAATGATGCTCTAGTTATGACACTGTGTTCTGCCCCTGAGAGTTCTAAGTGGATTGAAGGAGAACAGGTATTCCACATAGATTCAAAAATTAGAAACAAATTTCACCACGTGATCGGTTGAAAAACAAGTATTTTTAAGTACACAATCCAAAATGAGTCATCGATTAACTTTAAATGAGTTTTTGAGAGAACCTTTTTTGTGTAAGGACATATTTCTTGTTATGCAAATCACTTTCAATTATTTTGTTTTTTTATTTGCTCTTTGTATCACTGTAATTGTCCATAACATGATCAAGGTACAAATTCTTTAGATTTCGTTGGTCTATAAAGGTACATTACATTTACTTAAAAAAAATAATGCATATCATTAACTTTACTACAGTAACCTGAAATAAAATAGGAACATTATTACAGCATGTTTTTCTTCACATAAACAAACAATTAACCCCTGCGAGAATGCAAAATAATAGCTTGCGCAAATAATTACACGTGTTACAAATAATCCATTGAAATACAATACCTGTTTTTGCAATCCTCAGGTTCTTTTAAGGAATGGGACATGCTCAGAATCAGCCAAACCATATACGCCAATATTTTATCATCGTGAAAATGTAAGACGTGCAGGCATACTTATATCATGTGACGGAAGTGAGATAAGGGTAAGTAATTACTAGATAATCATATTTTTGATAACGTTATATCAACATTAAAATAACCAGTCAAAATATACAAATTTATATAATAGAATTTAGAATGGAAACGGGGAATGTGTCAAAGAGACAACAACCCGACCAAAGAGCAGAAAACAGCCCAATGCCACCAATGGGTCTTCAAAACAGCGTGAAAATCCCGCACCCGGAGACGGGCTTCAGCTGGCCCCTAAACAATAATGTATACTAGTTAGACGAAATGGACGCCACACTAAACTCCGAAACATATAAATGTACCAAAATTAAAAAAAAATACAATACAACCAAAGGCGCGAGGCTCCTGACTTTGGACAGGCGAATAAATGCGGCGGGGTTGAACATGTTTTGTGAGATCTCAATCCTCCCCTATACCTCTAGTCAATGTGGAATAAACAAACACACAGCAATACGCACAGTAAAACTCAGTTTGAAAGAAGTCCTAGTCCAATGTTAGAATAAGTAACAAAAGAAACTAAGCAAAATGACAATGATCAACATAAATTAACAAATGACTACTAGCAGTTACTGACATGCCAGCTTCAGAGCTCAATTAAACTGATCGAAATATTATGTCTTCATCATATGAAAATCAAGAACAATCCCTCCCGTTAGGGGTTTAGTATCATGCCATCATACATTATACGAGAAGAACATAACCCGTATCATGCCAACAACTGGTTTTAGAATAAATGTGTTTATATTTGTCGGATATTTAAAAAAAGACCGAACTTATGGAACATATATTATCGAAAAGCTTATTTTTCATCAGCGCTCTAGGTGAAGGCAAACATTTGCTATTCCGTAATTAAACACACTATTAGTCTTAGTCTTTAGTTTTCTATGTTGTGTCATCTGTACTATTTTTGTCTGTTTGTCTTTTTATTTTGGCCATGGCGTTGTCAGTTTGTTTTCGATCTATGAGTTTGACTGTCCCTCTCTAATATACTATTTCTAATAAACTTTTAAAGAGAGATAAAGTATACTTATTTGCAATTGAAAATACTAGAATAGTAAACTCATCAAATATATAAGGATTTAAATTTTGTACGCCAGACACGCGTTTCGTCTACAAAGGAATCATCAGTTACGCTCGGATCAAAAAAGTTAGATAGGCCAATAAGAAAGGTGAATAAGAGATATTTGTTAAATGAAAGTATCAATCAAATCCCAAGAAATTCAGCGGTACAACAGTAAAACATTAGTAAAAAGATATGTGTGCAACAGTTTAGAAAACGTACTCAAATAATTTATGCTTATTTTTAGGATAACTACGTTTTACTAAACGCTACTTCTCCGGTCTTTTAAAATAATTTTAACAAATGAAATTACAGAACGTCATATAAAATTAGAAATTCATGGGGGCTTAATTTATACTGATTTTACCACGGGTTGGCCCTTTATGCTAAATATTTTACCACGAGCGATAGCTTATTCTATTTTAATAGGACAAATACGGCAACTCGTTTGGATCGAAGGCAAACATTTGCTATTCCCGTAATTAAATACACTATTAATATTGACGTAAAAGAACGGAGAAAACTGAATTAGTGACATGTTTAGACTATTTACAATAACGTACTAAGATAGGTTTGGATGAATTTAAATGATAATCTTACATATATGTAAAAGAAATGGCTTTTAACAAATTTTATCATCGTTTGTTAATGTTTCCTTGTTTTGATGACTTTCAGTTTCACAACTGTGCATTTTCCCGTAAAATGCTTATATTCTTACATCATCGTTTAATGACGCCATTTACACCGATTGACGTCGGGTAGCTCAATCATAAAAAAAACATATGACGTTGGTGTATGATTGGAACAGCCCAAACAAATCATGACGTTGCCGATCAGCTGACATACAATATATTCATATTTACCACGGTGTGTACTCAAAGCGTTTGAAGAACTTCATATTAGAATTCGGAACATTTAGTAGATTAATAAATTAGACAAGTTGAAATGCAATATTTTAAAGTTTCGACTATAAACATTTTCTTTTTTATTTGACAGTATTTTTATCAAGATTGCGATACAACTCCAGTGGTTCGGCATGAGAATTCAACTGCCATCGAGAAGATACATGTGCTTACATGGACTTAAAATTAAAAGCAATTTAGTACATTTGTAACCTTTTATTTTATCAAAACGACGTATTACACGCTTATGTCCATTATGAATATCTTTAAAAGAAAGAATAAAAGCAGGAGGGAACTGCAGTGACAGAACATATTGAGTCGGCTGTCTCTCCTACTATGTATGCATCACCCGACATGTCAATCCAGACTCGGCAAAACACGATATTTAAAAAAAAAACACAAGTGGTAAATTTATTTCATCGGACAACTAACTGATCTAGGATCACAAAAACATGTCTTTGCTAAGTTCGAACACAGGTCAACCATTATTTGTTAAACAAATATTTTGGAAACGAGATATGAATGAAAAGTTCTGTGAACCATATGCTTGTTTTCAATGTTACAAAAAACACTTCATTCTTACAAATCTAGTGGTTTTTTTTTAAGTAAAACGAGAATTGCAGGCAAGGCAAACATTTTTTTCCCAAAGATACAATTTTGTAAGTGATTTTAGATTTAAAAAATATATATAATCCCAATATGTAATAATTTTGGCAGAATTTTCCATTGGATTCCAAATTTTGCTGTATACTTGGCCTCAAAATGAAAACCCATTCCGGAAGAGAACGAATACCAAAAATGTATCTTGTAAAATATCAAGATTCAATATTTGGATTGAATTTGATTTTAAGTAATTGTCTAGCTATATACGTCAGTGATGAATTTCACATGAATTGTGTAATATTAAATCGTTGAACACAAAACAATAGAGAAACAGTTTTGGACTCATATATAGATATAGGAAGATGTGGTGTGAGTGCCAATGAGACAACTCTCCATCCAAATAAAAATTTATAAAAGTAAACCATTATAGGTCAATGTACGGCCTTCAACACGGAGCCTTGGCTCACACCGAACAACAAGCTATAAAGGGCCCCAAAAGTACTAGTGTAAAACCATTCAAACGGTAAAACCAACGGTCTAGTCTATATAAAAACGAGAAACGAGAAACACGTATAAATTACATAAACAAACGACAACTACTGTACATCAGATTCCTGACTTAGGACAGGTGCAAACATTTGCAGCGGGATTAAACGTTTTAATGGTACCAAACCTTCTCCCTTTTTCTGAAACAATAGTATAACATCACAACATAGAAAACACACGATAAAACATCAATTGGAAGGCTTAACTCAATCAAAACGTAAATTAACACACTATGAACGAATAAATTGGATCTGTGATACCTGAAAGTAAATACATAGTTAATAAAATATTAGGGACAAACAATCAAGGTCAAAAAGCAAACAAACAAGTCCAAATAAAGCCATGGCAATACACCACCGCGAAATATTTAACCCTTAGAAAATAATCACTTTTGAAAAACCGGTTTTCATAATATATACAGGTAAATGAAAAATAACTTTGTCGTTTTAGGTATACTTTTCTGTCTATATAAAATCTTCCAATAATTAGGAATACCAAGAAAGGTCTGTCATATAAATACCTAATTTAACACTAGATACATAAGGGTAAATATCAACAATAAAACTTCCTGTGCAGATTAAAGGAGAATAATCTTGATGTTCATACAAATGTAGTATGAAGAAGTGAAAATTAGTAGATATTCCAAATAATCAAAGCTGGTATACAGACAAGATCCATATTAATATAAAATAACAAAAAGTATTAAAATAGTATCAACAGGTCGAATTAAAAGAAAGTACGATTTGAGAGTGACAGCTAGTTAAAAGCCAAAACAATTAATGATAAAAATCATGCATTAGAGACTAAAATCAACTAAAACACATCCCAGGGATTTAGTATTTTAACGTCATGAACAGTCAGAGAAGACATGACTTGTGCAATGCCAAAATAAATGTATCGACAGGTAGTAGGATAGTGAGGAGCTACTTAAGAGATAAAAAATAACGTGTGTGTGTCTCTAAACATCCCGCCTCAAAAGAAGATACAACTTAGTAATGTTATAATTTGCTAATGACAAAATCGTCATTAGTGCCAATGTAAACTATATTCAGAGATCTAATTACAATATTGGTACGATAACCCTTACTTATAAGTTTGTTTAAAGGTTCGATGAGTTTACACGGATCACATAGTGATTTCCTCGCTTTAAGTACAATATTACCGTAAAATTTAGGATGTGAAATACCATTTTAATAAGTTTTCTACAGGTACAGCCAAATTTACTAATCAAATCTTTGTATCTATGAAAGAATTTAGTAAAAGTTTTAAGTAATTTATGGTATTGAAATCCTGACACAATAATTTCCCAGTGATGCATTGATTACGTTCGTTAAAATCTATGACATCAGAACACACACGGCATACCGAATGAGTTGGGATATATAAACACCGTATGATGGAGCCAAAGGCACATCGCCGTCTAAAATGGAAAATTAACAATAGGAAATGAAAATCGTCTCTTTTGTCGTAAATTTTAGTATGTAGTTTCCGTTAGAAATTGAAATGTCTAAATCTAGAAAAGGGCAACTGCTGCTGTTTATGTTAGATTTAGTTAAAGTAAGTTCTTTTGGGTAAATTTCAGAAGTATATTTAGAGAACTCTGGATTATTTAACGAAAAATATCATCCAGGTAACGGTAGGTATTGTTGAATGTATCAACTAAATATAACAATGATGGGTCTTTACTGAGTTTGGTCATATAGTATACTGATAGTATTGGTTGTTATTGAATAAATGGTAATAAGAAACTTTACAATGTAGTATAAAAGAGAAAAGCAAATGCTTTATATAAATTTCACGTTTTAAATTGGGTCGATATCTCTGTCGGTGGACTATTTGTTCCCGATGGTATCATTAGCTCAGTATCTAGTACTTCGGTACAGGCATCCAAATACGGATATTGTTTTATTAAAATGTGCTTTAATACAATTTTGCAACCATTTCGATTAAGGATGTACTTAGGTGAGGTTTAGGAATTTGTGTCAGATGTTCGGACTCCTTGGTTTTTTCCCTACAATACAGGGTAAAATATTTTGCCCCATAACACCCATTTTCTATTCATATAAGACTTCAATATCTCATAAAAGGTCATTTACCAAAATTTAAGCACATTCTTGATTTCTTTTCTTTCGATTTGAGACCCAAATAATACACATGCAAATATAAGGTAAAAGTCCGAGTTAG
The DNA here is from genome assembly GCA_017311375.1 of Mytilus coruscus. Classification (NCBI taxonomy): domain Eukaryota; kingdom Metazoa; phylum Mollusca; class Bivalvia; order Mytilida; family Mytilidae; genus Mytilus; species Mytilus coruscus. The sequence goes on along the minus strand of CM029608.1, from coordinate 58,919,251 downwards.
CCTTTTCCCGCCATTATTTAAAACTCAAATATCTCGAAAAGGAGCTCCATAACCTATCAATATTTTTAGCTTATTTTGTTCCTTAACTAATGCTCTTCCGACTTATTGTATCAATTTTAAATTCTAGATTTTTTTGATTTCACCTAAGTACATCCTTAAGGAGTGTTTTTCTTCAAGCATAGCTCCGCTTTCTTGTCCGAGTTTGGCTTTACTTTTTTGTCCTTTTGGAATTTATCAACTCTTCAACATTTTGGATTGGCAAATATTTTGACTTCGAGCATCACTAAAGAGACATTAATTGTCGAATTCGCACCTGTTGCAGTAATAGTGGTGCCGTGAATGTAATTAGAATGCTTTTATCTTTCATTACTTGGTTTTTCCTTCAACGAAACAATTTAATCTTAAAAACTCTTTAAATGTATTCCACTTTAAATTGAGGTTCAATATTTGATGTTGTTTGGTGTTATGGTGTATGGTTTAGCTTTCATTGAGAATGTTGTGTCGTTTATAATTCAAAGGGAAAGGGGAAAGGCGAACGGTATACGGTTCGATGGTGTATGCATGGTGCATGGTGTAGTAGTGCATCCTGTTAATGGTGCATCATTTCAATGGTGTATAGTGTTATTGGGAAATTTACACCATAGACTGTACCAATGATTTCGTTGGTATAAGTAAACCACGAAATTGAATGTTCAACGAGGTGTTGTTTTTTTTTTTTTTTTTGTATAGGCTTGTATGCAGACTTTGGCAGACTTTGGCAAACAACGAAATCAAATACCGACGAAGATTGAAACCACAAAAATGAATGAATCAACAGCCATTTAGTCACAACATTATTGTGTAACCTGTATTTCGTTCAAGTGTGTTTTAAATGTTTGTACTAGGATAATGAAACAGAGAGTAACATTTGACCTACGATGAAACAATAACACGTTTATATTGCGAAACGTGTTACATTTCGGCTTATCAAACACTGATAATCTCGTTGTCAGCCAACTGGTTTCTATAAGTATTCAAACCAAACTTTGTGATTTAGGACTCTAGAATATATCTAATGCATTAATTGGAACCTATTGATTTATCATTACTGTAAGTATTACCTATCATCTGAAAGTCACAGGAGAAAACTTTTCTAGACTGTTAAAGACATAACTGCCAGAATCTGCAGACGTTGTTATATACAGATTTTAAGGAGAAATGTTATGATTGTTCTAGAGTTAAACTATTAAAATGTGTTCCGAACTGCTAGAATGTAATTGCAATGGACGAAGACAAAGTCCTCATAACAGTAAGAAAGAAAATCAATAGCAATTTAAATAAAAATAAATGTACAGTGTAACCTGCCTAATCCGACACCTGAGTATTCCAACATCCTGCTTTAACCGACATATTCTCATGGTCCTAAAATAGACATATCCTTGCAGAAAAACCTGAGTATTCCGACACCCTGCTTAATCCGACATTTTTTTCTGGTCCCCAGTGTGTCGGATTAGGCAAGTTCCACTGTACCAGTGAATCCAAGATCTTTTTGTTTGCAACAGTTGCACTTGTACATTCACGGTATTAACGGAGACTTTCAAGTATACGGTTTTCCGAAACTTTGAATATATTTGATTACAACTTTTAAAAATTATCACGAAAATAATACGGACTACGTCCTCTTTCACAGGTAACATATGCTTCATATCATTTAGATAAAATATGTGTATTCAGACGTAAATACACTACTTCTGTCTAGACTAAACGTGCTACAACAACGTGGAACTGCCACTAAAAGCGACCATGGACCGGTTAAATTTACCAGGAAATAGTTTATTATTCTATAAGATAAGGAATAGTACAGTAAAATTTTTCGTTCACATGAATTTTATCCACAAAAGAAGAACACACAATAAAGCAATTAACAAACATAAATTAAGCAATTAACAAACATATATGTTTTTAAATAACTGTTATCTTTTAAATATTTGTCCATTTTAGATGAGAAATATTTTACTCTTTGCTCTTGTGTGTTGTATACAAGTAGCAGACCTCGCCAGTAAGTGTAATTTACCTCATTATCAATCATAATACTGTGGATTCATTATTATTCGTAGGATACTCATTTTCGTTTTTTTCGTGGGTAAAGGCGAACCACGAATTTAAATGTTCAATATGTCCGTATGCAGGTTTAAGTAAAACCACAAAATTAAATATCCATGAACATATATCTTTTTCTCAATCCACGAAAATTGGTGGATACGTAAATAGATGAATCAACAGTAGTAACAATAACGTTAAAACATATTGTAATGAAATAAAATATAGACAATAATGTTAACAATAAGAGAAATAATAATAATAAAAGGGATTATATTAAATAAATTATACTTTCTGAATATTCTGTGATAATTAAAATACATTATTACACAATAATTTTTTATCTGAATATAGATAATTATAGGCATAATGTTTTGTCCAGCATTAACAAAAGCCGCGGATGAAGATTTAGTACACTGATTTAGTGCACTGTTATATTGACGGCCAATTATTAAATAAACGAGTGTAAAAATAATCTTCAAAATTCCATACGTTGACTTATAGCATGAATGGTAGAAACAAGTTTTAAATTCCGAAAAGGCTTCATACAAATGTTTTATTACATGCAGACGACAACGGTTAAATTTGTACTACTTATTGTTCTACAACATGCATATGTATTTATTGCAAAAAACATTAAGCAAGCAGGAAAATATTGCTCGAGGATCAGCCTATTCACGTGAACATGCAAATCATTGACATGATGAATAGTTATCAAAGGTACCAGGCTTATAATTTAATACGCCAGACGCGCGTTTCGTCTACATAAGACTCATCAGTGACGCTCATATCAAAATAGTTAGAAAGCCAAACAAGTACAAAGTTGAAGAGCATTGATGACCCAAAATTCCAAAAAGTTGTGCCAAAACGGCTAAGTTAATCTATGCCTGGGATAAGAAAATCCTTAGTATTTCAAATAACTCATACTTTTGCAAACAGTAAATTTATAAAAATGACCACATAATTGATATTCATGTCAAAACCGAAGTGCTGACTATTGGGCTTGTGATAACCTCGGGGACGAAACGTCCACCAGCAGTGGCATCCACGCAGTGGTGTAAATAGTTATCAAAGGTACCAGGCTTATAATTTAAAACATACTATCAAAAACAGCTGTATGTTATGACTACTACTACTACTATTACTCCTACCACTACTACTACTACTACTACTACTACTGTACTACAACCACTACTACCACTACTACTACTACTACTACTACTACTACTACTACTACTACACTACTACTACTACTACTACTACTACTACTACTGTACTACTACTACTGTACTACTACTACTACTACTACTACTACTACTGCTACTGCTGTACTGCCACTACTACTACTACTACTACTACTACTACTACTACTACTGCTACCACTACTGCTGCTGCTGCTGCACCACTACTGCTACTACTACTACTACTACTACCATTATAACTACTACTACTACTACTACTGCTCACTGCTACTACTACTACTACTACTACTGCTACTACTACTACTACTGCTACTACTACTACTACTACTACTACTACTACTACTACTACTACTACTACTACTACTACTGCTACTACTACTACTACTACTACTACTACTACTACTACTTATAATAATAATAATTATAAATAGATAAATAAATAAATAATTAAGTTAATAAATAAATAAATAAATAAATCAATAAATAAATCAATAAATCAATAAATAAATCAATCAACAAATAAAGAAATAAATAAATTGATAAATCCATAAATAAGATTAATAAATAAGATATACGAATAATTGAATAAATAAGACAAACAAACAAACAAACAAGCAAACAAACAAACAAACAAACAAACAAACAAAATGAATGAATGAATGAAGAAATGAAGAAAGAAAGAAAGAAAGACAGACAAAGATGATACGTTGATATACAAGAATTACTGATGTCAATTAAACTTTATCTTCCTTAAGTAAGCAGCAACATTTCAAAGTAGAGCCCGTTTTTACAGCAGACAATTATTAATTTAAATGTGTTTTGCAAATGATGAGTAATGACTTTCTAAAATTCACTAAAATAGTTTTTTTCTAATAACCATATATAATTGAACGCATGGTTGAAATTTTCGGTACGTATATGAGCGTCTGGTTGGGGTTTAGAGAGAATTAAGGACACATGATAAAGAATAGAGAACAGTAGTCACATAGAATAGAGAATAATATGTTGGCTAATTATATAGAATAAAAATAATGGGCAAAATAATTAAAGAAGAGAAATATGGCATATAACTTTGACTTTTAATACATTTTCTGAATCATATTAAAATTTTAAACTTCGAAAGAATTGTATAGCGTAGTTATTATGTTTTAATATGACACTCTTTATTTGTTTGAATCAATCAGTGTTAACTATTGTTTACATGTACGCTTATCAACCTAAACTGATATCTAACGAAATGGTATATTGAAACCTTCTTTTAGTTCATAATCATCATGACAATGACTGTTCAAGCGGATCAGATACATGGCACACTTGTTATGACTGCCATTGTAGATATGATCATCACTCAGGTATGTTTATCTGTAATTGACTTCTATTGTAAACATGAACATCACTCAGGTTGGTTTTCTGTGCTTGTAAACATGAACATCACTCAGATATGTTTTTCTGTAATTGCAATCATGAACTAAGACGATTACTGAGTTGTGTAGAATTACAAAAATTGTAAATGTAGAATATTGATTGTACATGCAAATGTTTTGTACCTGTTCTAATATGTAGTTTATCTTCTATTTTAGAAGAAAACAACATAACAATTTTTTATGTCTTTCTTATCAAAGGCTGATTAAGGTTTCGAAAATTGTCTATGTAATGTTATTCTCATTAAGGATTTAAACGTTTTAATTAATAATAATGATGTAATTTTGTCAGTTTCTTGGTTTTACAAGATTACAAACAGATATTCAAACTCTTAAGTCGAAAATATACAATGAAACATAAACAAAAGGAGAGCATTATCAACGCTTACATCTTCATACTCAAAACTCAACTATTCACGTGAACATGCAAATCATTGACATGATGAATAGTTATCAAAGGTACCAGGCTTATAATTTAATACGCCAGACGCGCGTTTCGTCTACATAAGACTCATCAGTGACGCTCATATCAAAATAGTTAGAAAGCCAAACAAGTACAAAGTTGAAGAGCATTGATGACCCAAAATTCCAAAAAGTTGTGCCAAAAACGGCTAAGTTAATCTATGCCTGGGATAAGAAAATCCTTAGTATTTCAAATAACTCATACTTTTGCAAACAGTAAATTTATAAAAATGACCACATAATTGATATTCATGTCAAAACCGAAGTGCTGACTATTGGGCTTGTGATAACCTCGGGGACGAAACGTCCACCAGCAGTGGCATCCACGCAGTGGTGTAAATAGTTATCAAAGGTACCAGGCTTATAATTTAAAACATACTATCAGAAACAGCTGTATGTTATGACTACTACTACTATTACTCCCACCACTACTACTACTACTACTACTACTGTACTACAACTACTACTGCTACTACTACTACTACTACTACTGCTACTACTACTACTACTACTACTACTCACTGCTGCTGTGCTACTGCTGTACTGCTGCTGCTACTACTGCTACTGCTACTGCTACTACTGCTACTACTACTACCACTGTACTACCACTGCTACTGCTACTGTGCTACTGCTACCACTACTACTACTATAACTGCTACTGCTACCACTGCTACTGCCACTGCCACCACTGCTGCTACTACTGCTGCTGTGCTGCTACTGCTACCACTGCTGCTACTACTACTACTACTGCCACTACCACTACTGCTGCTACTGCCACTACTACTACTACTACTACTACTACTGCTACTGCTACTACTACTGCTACTACTACTACTACTGTACTACTACTGCTACTACTACTACTACTACTACTACTACTACTACTACTTATAAAATAATAATTATAAATAGATAAATAAATAAATAATTAAGTTAATAAATAAATAAATAAATAAATAAATAAATAAATAAATAAATAAATAAATCAACAAATAAAGAAATAAATAAATAGATAAATCCATAAATAAGATTAATAAATAAGATATACGAATAATTGAATAAATAAGACAAACAAACAAACAAGCAAACAAAAACCCAAACAAACAAACAAACAAACAAACAAAATGAATGAATGAATGAAGAAATGAAGAAAGAAAGAAAGAAAGACAGACAAAGATGATACGTTGATATACAAGAATTACTGATGTCAATTAAACTTTATCTTCCTTAAGTAAGCAGCAACATTTCAAAGTAAAGCCGTTTTACAACTGACAATTATTAATTTAAATGTGTTTTGCAAATGATGAGTAATGACTTTCTAAAATTCACTAAAATAGTTTTCTAATAACCATATATAATTGAACGCATGGTTGAAATTTTCGGTACGTATATGAGCGTCTGGTTGGGGTTTAGAGAGAATTAAGGACACATGATAAAGAATAGAGAACAGTAGTCACATAGAATAGAGAATAATATGTTGGCTAATTATATAGAATAAAAATAATGGGCAAAATAATTAAAGAAGAAATATGGCATATAACTTTGACTTTTAATACATTTTCTGAATCATATTAAAATTTTAAACTTCGAAAGAATTGTATAGCGTAGTTATTATGTTTTAAAATGACACTCTTTATTTGTTTGAATCAATCAGTGTTAACTATTGTTTACATGTACGCTTATCAACCTAAACTGATGTCTAACGAAATGGTATATTGAAACCTTCTTTTAGATCATAATCATCATGACAATGACTGTTCAAGAGGATCAGATACATGGCACACTTGTTATGACTGTCATTGTAAACAAGATCATCACTCAGGTATGTTTATCTGTAATTGACTACTATTGTAAAGATGAACGTCACTCAGGTTGGTTTTCTGTGCTTGTAAACATGAACATCACTCAGGTATGTTTTTCTGTAATTGCAATCATGAACTAAATAAGACGATTACTGAGCTGTGTAGAATTACAAAATTGTAAATGTAGAATATTGATTTTACATGCAAATGTTTTGTTCCTGTTCTAATATGTAGTTTATCTTCTATTTTAGAAGAAAACAACATAACATTTTTTATGTCTTTCTTATCAAAGGCTGATTAAGGTTTCGAAAATTGTCTATGTAATATTACTCTCATTAAGGATTTAAACGTTTTAATTAATAATAATGCTGCAATTTTGTCAGTTTCTTGGTTTTACAAGATTACAAACAGATATTCAAACTCTTAAGTCGAAAATATACAATGAAACATAAACAAAAGGAGAGCATTATCAACGCTTACATCTTCATACTCAAAACTCAACCGATATGTTCCGTTTAAAATTTTGTTTTAATTACTTGTTTGTCAAAATATTTTCTCATTCACGTCGTATCACCATGATACCACCAAACACGTGCAGGAGATAAGTCCCAATTTCAGTGGAATGCTGTCGATACATCGATGTTGGTTTTATGTTTTGTGGACTTTTTATATCTTCGTTATATTTCTATTTCTTTGCGATTTAGTTGGTTTGATATTTACAAATCTTAAAAACTTCTTAGTAACATCTTTGAATTTCCCAATTAAAATATTTCAAAAACAAGATTTCTTCTTTTTCCTGTATCTCTCTTATTGATAAGTGTTTAAAATTTAGCACATCTGCTGTTTACCCTATTGTACACCGACTAATTGTTTTCTTTGTTCGTTGGAGTAAATGTGAATTCTTAAAAATGGATGCAATACTCTGATATAATAGCTACAAAGTTCATAATCTTGTATACGTTTTGGTCGATATGTGGCATTGGTATGAATAGAATAGAAAATGGAAACGGGAATGTTTCAAAAAAGACAACAACCCGATCAAAGAGCAGAAAACAGTCCAATGCCACGAATGGGTCTCCAACGCGGCGAAAAAATCTCACACCTGGAGGCGGGGTTTAGCTAGTCCCTTTAGGGAAGATGATAGTATGTTTTTCTCCACAGGCGACAATACTAACATTTTCTACATTTACAATTTTTTGTAATAAAAACCTGAACTAAAAAGTTATGTGTGATATTAGTACTTTAAGTCAAATGATGGCATGACCATCTTCGAACGGAGCTCGTTTATAGTATCCATGTTTACCGTCATTTTACATCAAGTTAATAAGAAATTTAAAGCCTTTTCGAAATTCCCAAGAAAATATTTTCCTGTGTTTCAAAATTTATATTGTAAATATACACACTGCAGTTACTCATACACAAATAAAAAATATATATACCCTCACATCTTCACAGCACTCAAAGACTTCCTTCGCCTGTTATGGATACACAAAAGGCCAACCTTAAGCCGAGAAAATATAATACTACTTTTTCCCTAAACAATAATGTATACAAGTTCAGCGAAATGAACATCACACTATACTCTGCAATATACAAATGAACCACAATTTAAAAACAAAAACTCACTAGAGACAAACAAAGGCTAGACGTTCCTTACGTGTGTCAGGCGCAAAAAATGCGGCGATTTAAACATGTTTGGGAGATCGCAACACTCCAACTATACCACTAGCCATTGTGGAATAAACAAACACACAGCAATATGCACAGTAAAACTCAATTAAAAAGAAGTCCGAATCCAATATTCCAATGAATCCAGAGTAGGTAACAGAGGAAACTTAGCAAAAGGACAATATTGATCAACATACTACTAGCAGATACTGACATACATCTCCAGACCTCAATTAAACTGACCGAAAGATTATGTCTTCATCATATGAAAGTCCACTTTAATGAGTTGTCTCTTTTTTTGATTAAAAACACATTGCATAAACTACATAAATATACATACCTTAAATTGGGTCTACTCTCAATTACCGTATTGGGTCTAATAAAGTCGAAACGAGCGTTTGGCGTACAAATTTATAAGCCTGGTATTTTGGGAGGTTTTGCAGTAGATAGAGGTTTTCTGTTCCACAGTCAATACACAAATTTAATAGTGAAGAAGACGTTTCTTTCCTTAAGGCTTATTTAAAGCATAAACATTTGTGAAAGTAATTACATTGCATTTTCTTAATTTAGCTCACCTTTTCAGGTTGTAAGAACTGCAGACACTGTGATATACATTGCCATCGTAAGTTTTAATCATAGAGACTTTATATAACATAATTTATCCTTTTATGAATTGATAATTAGTAATGACCATTTTGCAACCAATTATTAATTATTCCAAAAGAGGAGTATCATCTTTATACGTGCTTGACACGATTTTTTTTCGATATATTTACTAAAACTGATTACGAAGTGTAAACATTTGGTTTGACATTTTAATGACCTTCTTCAATAAAAATTGAACCAGTGTTGACCTTTCCTTGTACAATTTTAAGTTGTATCACTAAAGTGTTAGAAACATAAACTTTTACATTTTATTACAGATCAAACAAACCCACCAGTCACTACTCATGTTCCATTAACTACAACGGAGCCTCATTCTAGTACATGCGATATTGTCAAAATATTCGATGCTGTTGCAAGAAACCAGTTTATCCATAATGCACAAGGTTCAATATGTCAGAACGATAATGAACCTCATGATAACGATGCTCTAGTTATGACATTATGCAACGCACCTGTTAGTTCAATGTGGATTGATGGAGAACAGGTAATATGATTATGAGGTAACTGAAGTTTTATGTAAGAAATTTAAGGTCTATTTGACCAGGTGATCGATATGTAGACTTTGATCAGCATTTTTGTTTTTAAATTTGAGACCAACATTTGAATTACGATGAACGAGAAATTGAAGTACGTATATTAAAAACCAGCCCAGAAAAAGCACTAAAAGATTGGTATAAAAGACTATAAAAAGAAGAGAAAATGCTGACAAAACAATAATATATATAGTGTACAAAAGAACTCTCTCCGTTGATGATAACTCTTTGATAAGAGATTTCATTTGCAAATTGTAATCTAAGGTGTGTGACCGAGATGAGTGTGACAGAGATAAAATTTAACATGAAATGTAAGAAAACCATGTGTTATATCTTTTCAACAACTGAAAATAGAAAACTAAATATAAAACTTTTCCAAATTTCTTTTGTACAAGTATGCAGACGTTCATCAAGTGTATATTTTAGGTATATGTGTCAATAAACTGAACACGTGTAAAACACGTGTAAAACATGTGTTAAATCCTGCCCAGAGATTGGGAACTTAGATTCATTATTGCTTGAATATACAATTACCTCATATGCTGTCAACCGTATAAACAATTATTATAAATGATTTTTATTAAATTCAAATATCAGTTGTGCGATAGGTTAAAACAATAACATTAATGATACCAATTGTTCTGCACCAGATTCGTATTTCGATAATAAATGTCTCTTCAGTGATGCTCGAGGCAATAATATTCGAAATCCAAAACTTATTAAATGAATTAAAAGCTAATAACAAATGGACCAAAAGTAGAAACAAAGACGTGTAGTTAAGATATAAAACAAAGTGTAAGTAGTTCAACTTTAAAATATGAGATGTAATTTCACCGAAAGACATGCTAACTTTGTCCACAAGAAAATATATTCTTCAAAGAGATTTCGCATATCCAACTTCGGACGATTGAAAAATGCTATCTATGTTTTTCTCTGACGGACACCTGGATCATTCATCATGATACCACAGTTCGTTATTCTTATCTTGTTTAAATGAAATGCTTGTTTTTTTAAGGTTCTTTTAAGTAGTGGTTCATGCTCACAATCAGCTAAACCATACACACCAATATTCTACCATCTTGGAAATGTAAGACGTGCAGGCATACTTATATCATGTGATGGAAATGAGATCAGGGTAGGTGAAATACTGGCAGGTCAAGATATATATTCATTCTCATTACTACAACCATAAAAAAAAACTCTTCGTGTGAATCTAATAAAAATGTATTTCCATTTGTTAATAGGAGTAAACATTTAAATTAAAGTTTAAAAGTGCAATATCATTAATATTTGACTGAGACATACAAAGTTTTATAGGAATAAATTTCAGTACATGAAGATTAACTCTGTGTTCGATTGTTTTTTCTAATAGACAGGCAACTTAGATAAATAAAGCATGTTTTTGGAGATAGAACATTTCACTACAAACAATGTAGTTTTAGAAATTTATCCCTATATTTCCATTAGAGATAAACCATGGATTTTTTAACTTTCGCCTCTCCTTTTCAATGACGATAAAACAGGTGTAAAAACATTGACGGTACCAACTTAACTCCACCATATGTGCATTTTGACAATAAATGTCTCTTCAGTAACGCTCGAGGCCAAAATATTTGAAAATCCAAAAATTATTAAAAAAATTAAGAGCTTATAAACAAAAAAGACAAAAAGTATACCAAAGCCGTACAAGGAATCAGAGCATCACATGAGAAGATATATTCCTTAATTTTAAATAATTTCGAAAATTGTGTAACAGCAAATAATGTTAACAATGTCAATATGCCAACGTAATAATTTTGTTCCCTTTTATATTAAAGTTATATTGTCTCATGCAAACTAGATATCCGCCTGTAAAAAATTATTGATTTTATGTTTCAGTATTTCCATCAAGAATGCGATACAACTCCAGTGGTGAAGCATGTGAATTCAACACAAATAGACAGGATACACGTGCTGACATGGACTTAAACTTAAAGTAATTTTTCAAACCAAATATTGTTAATTTAATGTTGTTTCAGTCATTAAATAGCCCCGTAATAAAGAGCTCGCGTTATACACGACGGGTGCCATATGTGGAGCAGGATCTGCTTACCCTTCCGGAGCACATGAGATCACCCCAGTTTTTGCTGAGGTTTGTGGTGCTCAGTCTTTAGGTTTCTATGTTGAGTTATGTGTACTGTTGTTTGTCTGTTTGTCTTTTTCTTTTTTAGCCATGGCGTTGTCAATTGAAAAGGTTAAATAGTTAACCAATTTGTTTAACGGGTGAAATAATTTATAATATAGCAACTTATAATAAACTATAGATACCGAATCGTATGAAATCTAATTGAAGCAAGTCCGGTTTCCTCAATAGGATTAGAGGCTCCTGGTATGCATGCATAAATCACCATGTAAATTCAGACTCGGTCAAAAATATTCGACAGATTGTAGCACATAATAGACGAATGAACAGATCAGACAACTGTTCTTGTAAAATCTAATACAGTTAGCACGTGTCTCTCATGAGTTCAGACACGGACACAAGTTATCAGTCAACCAGTATGTGATGCCAATTGCAAAATGTTTGAAATGGTATTTTCCATCGTCGTTCCAATTACTTTACGGCGGAAGTTATTTTGAAAGAGGTTCACCCCTGTTGATTAATCTATATCATGTACAAATGTTCGCAAATATCATGATATCAATTACATATCAAAACTCCATGTTTGGAGCAAATGTTCTGTTTTTACTATGAGATAGGAAGTTGAAGATTAGAAACTTAAAACATTCCGTTTATTATACATCCTAGTTTGAACTCGTTCATTTCTGAAGAAAGGATATAGACATGAATCTGACCGAATTGTTTTATTAGTTAGTTATCTTAATCCAAGTTCATTTGTGTATAAAAGTTCAACAAAAACTGAACTCCAATGCAGATTCAAAAGGAGGGTCCATAAAAAATGACAACACTAAACGCTATCAATCAAACGGAACAAGTGAAAACCCATTGCATTTCCTGACTTGGTACAAACATTTTCTGAAGAGACTAATGGCTATACCCTCCACTTGTGTTACAGTTGTTAATAGTTCCGTTATATTGACAAAATTCGGTGAGCAACCCAAACCGGTATAATAGATTAATGTGACAATAATTGGGATCCAGCAGCCAAAACTGTGTAAACATACATGACAGTTAACCCAATTGAGTATAAAAAAACATACAAATACAAATCTAACAATGTTTTTGACAAGCTAAGGATGCCAGCACTCACTGAAATATGGATTATCGAATAACGAGAATTGGCAAGAAGTATTTAATCTTTTGAAACGTTTGAAGATTTAAATGAGTTTCTGCATACTAACTTCAGTGCACGTATTTGTATATTCCTGCAAATGTCAAAAGAATTCTGTTGTGACTTACAAACTATCGTTGCAGCTGTTCGTTCTGTCATTTGCCGATAGTTCAACCATCCTTCAGCCCGTACATCGATACTGTCATGATAACGAAAAGGGTGGATAGATGCTCCTGAGAGATTCTGTAAAATGTTGCATGCACTTTCAAACGATAACATGTTAACTCAATGAGGATTTAGAATTTGACCAACACGCTTAGCCGTAAAGAAATAAAACATATGAGGGGGTAAAACCATAAGTAAAAAATAAAAAAAGACGACGATAACAATGGGCCAAATAATTTTGACAAACGAACAATAGTTTACAGAATCTGCTTACCATTCTGGAGAACATGAGATTCTCTCTAGTTTTGGTGGAGTTCGATTTGTCTTTCATGTTTGCTTATGTGCTTTGTCTATATGCTATCTTGTTTTTGTTATTG